>SMLS01073670.1:0-75797 GCA_004785975.1 Popillia japonica
TTATAAATGACGACAATTACATATATTGCATTTAAAATAATAAAAACTAATATAGCTAAAGTATAAATTGAGATATTACGTGAATGTTAGACGTCAAAAATCATGAACTACGCATCACTATGTATGAAAAAGTGTAGATCACCCACATTACAGCACCGCGAACCGGGTAACTGCAAACAATATCCTCGATTCGCATTTAATTTGAAACAGACGTACCTACTCATAACATAGGTATAAGTACAACAATAATAAGGTATAATAAAAATAAATCAATTACATACTCTAATCCGTAGTTGTTACGTAAATTTATAATCAGTGAAAACGTAGTTAGTCTTGTCATAAAACTGTTGACCACAAAGTTTATGTTTTTAACTTACATCTTTGGGAGGAGATAAAATCTACTTTTCGCTCATCAATTTTACGATCGGTTAATTTCCAATCTTTGCTAAATTCATATTATGTGGTCCTGTATGCCTTTGCGATGACGTTAGTAAAAATTCTTAAACGAGTGTAAAGAGCACGGAAGAAATCACAGAAGCAAAGCGGCATCCGAATCTTACTTCTACAGGTTTGTGTTTGCAAATTTGATAAGCACTTAGTTTGTCAAGTTTATGCCGAAATTTCGTACAACAGTATCAAACCAACTACTAGACAGACTAAATAACATAGGCAAAAAAAACAAGGTAACCCTACTGTGTTTTCCAGGACACACAGTAGGGAAAGGAAGTGAGATAATAGACAATCTCGCTAGGACGGAGGCCAGAATACCCTTTGTGGGGTCAGAACCTTTTTGCGGGATAAGAAATACTGTAATATTTACTGGAAAAGCTCGAAAATGAAGTAGAACAGGAAAACTTAAAATACTGGGAGAATCTCCATGATATGAGGCAAGCTATAAAGGTTTTCTGGTAACGTATAACCAAGATCTTCCGAATGCATGCATCTTAGCAAAACCAGTATTCGTCTATTGACAACTCAAAAGCTTTGAACGTAGAAGCACATGAAATTGAAGAGGGCGAATTACTTAATCAGGGACCTTGCGTCATCCCGCATTTTCTAAAGGAAAGCAGAATAGGGGACACAATAGATATTTTAGATAGCAGTGTATCATCATTAGATAAAATACCTCTTTGCATAATAAATGTACCTATGGGATTTTTAGCAGAGAAGTAACAATCATTAGGCTACCTCTCTTTCACTTTGTTATTCACAGTCATCAACGGTCAGTAATCATTAACCACAAAATATTTGTTGACTATTAGTTACCATTCAATCATAAATGTGGGCTCACAAACCAGAAGAAAACGACTATTGTTTATGATTTATTTTTTGTTCTGGTAGCGGAAATTATCGTTCTGCTGATGATTTGAGTATACGCAATGTTCACACATTAATGAACACCAAGCGATAAAATGCAATCATCAAAGGCAACCATACTTTTAATAAGTTATACAGCGAGAAAATCAGCAGCACTATGTCTTTTTTCCGATAAATCCAGTTAACACTAAAATATGAGATACATGAAATAATGGGATAGCTAAGTTTGTATGAGACAAGTTCGTCAAAACCAAGATCAATATTCGACAGTTAGTATAGTTTTTATTAAGACATTCTTTAACATAACAATTAATATTTTAACTTCTTTACATACATGTTACTTCCAATAACTTATCAAGAGTTAAGATACGCATTTTTAGTTAAATATGCTACAAACTGTATTTTATTCTACCTGATTGTCTAATATGTTGCATATTCGCTAGGCGTAAGTTTAAAGTTTTATGGTTTTATGCTTTATATAGACACAAACCAATACAGACAGATGGTAATATTTCTTTGCGGCTGCATCAGAGATGGCTCTGCCGTCTCTAAAATATATAAAATATATAAACAATAATTAGAATTGATAAAACTTCGCTAGAATTTATCGAGTCACAACAATTTTGATAAGGCAACTCAATAAAACCCATCCTTAACAGCCTGTTCGTTAAGGTTCCGCGGGATCCAGAGAGTATATAGACATTACCTTAACCGCTGTTAAACTAACCCTAATTCTATATTACATCTATTTACCTAGCAATCCAGTAATCACATGATATTACCTAATTCTCCTTACACTACCCATTTTCCAATTTTTAAGAACACAGTTTTCCAGTTTAAATTACACTATGCTACACTATGTCGTCAGATCACTAGAACAAACAAACTTAACTCTGTCAACGTGATAATCACCATATCAACCACGAATTAGGTTATGTTAAAGTGTCAGTAGTAGTCAGTTATAGTTCGCTATTATTAATTCTTATTTCGATAATTAATAAGTTTGATTGTGCAGTACAATTGTAGAACGATATGCCGCCACATGGACACAGCTGTGAAGGGGATAATAACCATCATGAAAGTCCTGAAACAGGATTAGAATATAGTTTATATGCAAAAATTGATCGGGAAAATTTAGAATGCTTAAATGAAGCAGTGGATGGCTCAGGAAAAACAATCTTTAAACCGTGGGAGGAAAGATTAAATTTTAATGTTGTAGGTACAAAATATTATGATTTTTTGGTTTCAAAAATGGTAAATACATATCTTCACTTTATGCTTTGTAGCATGTGGAATCGGATGCAGACGAGGAATTGTTGTTTAATATACCTTTTACTGGAAATGTGAAACTAAAAGGTATAATTGTTATAGGAGATGATTCTGACTGCCATCCTTCAAAAATGAGATTGTAAGCATTATTGCATTGTTATAATTTTTTAATAACCATTTTTCACCTGACTTGAACAGAGGTGGGCTATAAGTTGCAAAAAAAAACATATGACCGGGGTAGTTTGACCAGAATAAAATACCTAATTACTAATACTTTTGTTTAAATAAAAATATTTGATATGTATTTAACTACATTTTTTTTTGCGTAAATAAACAACTTGCAAAATCCTGTCTTAAAGAAAAGTGAAATTTTATGGCAATGAGAAGAAATAACAATCTACATACTTAATTAAGCTCTTTTTATGCCCATTTTTATTTATAGTATGTTCAATAAATAGAATTGAGTTTAATATAGAAAATATATATGTATAATCTTTTTTATAATTCTTACACAATATCGGTTAGAATATGATTTAATGTTATGTACCTAAATATAAAAAACTACATTTCGGACATATGTAAACTTTTCTAGGTTTAAAAATCGACCTCATATGACTTTTGATGATGTTGCCAGCGCTCCAGATCAAGAATTTGACCTGCATGTAGACCCTACTGGCTCTTTAGAATATTCTACTAAGTAACACATATTTATGATACAGTAGTAATTGATATTTATATGTTTTTTTGTAGAATTGTTACTTTTAGCAGTGTGTACCATTTAACTATGCATTTTCCTACTAATTTTGGTGGGAGTTCAACAAGGATATACTACATCGGACTAAGAGGCGATTTTACTGAAGGTCATAGGCATGGTGTAACTATATGTGCTTATGAAGCAAGGGCCAATATATCAGATCATAAAAATCCGCTTGATGAAAATGTATCTTATCAAATACAATAAGGAGGATCTTCATGTAGTGGCATTGTATCAGTGAAGTTGGCACACCGGCATTTTTTTTGTGTAACTTTGTGATTAAGTTTGCTAGGCTTATATTACTTCTTGGGATCAAATTTTTACTGAACTAAAAATGTTCCTGTGCAAATTGACTATATCTCTTTTTTATGATACAATATTTCTGTGATTACATAGCTACTCACATTAATTAAAAATAATATTTCTGTAATTGATAATCTTTTATTTTAATTGCATGGAGTATTCGCTGGTCAACTATATGACTTGCTAAACTATCTTATAGAACGTCGCGTATTTTACTCCAATTATCTTTTCTATCATGATTCATGTAACAGAGTGTATGTATGGTAGGAGGTAGCTATACATATTTATGTTCTACACGGCTAAGAATTAAACAGGAATCTATCGAAATGATATACTGCGAGGTTTGTTCCAACCACCGATCACAGTACGATGCATGGCGTTGCATGTACTAGGTCGTGATCGTTTTCTACGCATGCGCAAACTATGTACTATTTGTGTATGTTACAAAAATTAGCGAAGGGTTAGAACGAATTTATTACAGCTGGTGACGCCATCTGTGATAGTTTTGTGCAGTCGTATACATTTATCAACAAAAGAGGAGGAGTAGGTATGTACCATCACGGACTTTGGTTATGTCCGGTATCTAGCGGTACAGCCTGCGCTCCTGTCCCTATTCCCTTTAAGATAAAACGAACATGGTGACAGGAGCGCAGGCTGTACCGCTAGATACCGGACGTAACTAAAGTCCGTGGGTGTACATTGCGTATGTCAGTACAAACAGTAAATGTTCTGGGATAGTTACTGTTGTGACGGTATAATTACCGATCCTTGTACGGCCCTATATAAGTTGGAACAGAATTGTGATGCTGCTTTGTACGGTCATAAAACAAGTTGGAACGCCATTTCCACACTGCGCAAGTACTGTACGATAATGTTACGGTAATAAGAGGTAGTTGCGTAGTTGCAACAAACCTGATGTTAGCAGCTCTAACTGAGTAATTGTAATATCGTACTTTTGCAAGTAAATACGTTCGTCTCCAAAAGACTGTATTATTTAAATTTTTTTTTTGTTTTATGTAATATATTTGATGGTCCTATATAGTTGCTAACAATTAGATATACGCATAATGTCTTGCTACCTCCTGAAAACGGCGGTTTGATAATTAACCGGCATATCGACGCGATTTTTGTAGACAATGTTACCAATTTAAGAGTTTTGCTGCTTGTTTTAGCGTATTTGATATGATTTCCTTTCAGTCTCTTAGCGAAGTTGTCACAATTTTATCAAAGATTTAATTGCCTTAAAGTGTATACTAACAAAAAATTAGCAAAAAGAACCATCGTTAGAAATTTGAAATATACACTATTTTGAGGATATTTTAGCGTACTAAAGTTTATGTTTTAGTGCTCAACTGCATCGTGTTGATTATTTTATTTATCCATAGTCGTTTTAGGGTATGAAAAGAATTGAAAATAGCAGTGACAAAATTTACTCGGAACTTTTGCAATCTTTGTTTAAACGGTATCTTCATATTAAATTTTCATGTGCGTCCTTTGCATTATTTGCAGCATATTTCGTATTCCGTGTTCCGATAAAATTGATATTTTATTTGAGGTTTGTAAACAGAATATAGTTAACAAAATATCGTGAAAATACAGATACACACGCCAGAATAAACAGTACCAAGAATAAAAATTATATATTTTTTTAACGCCTGTAATTTAAATGTTCAAAATATTCACCATTATGACGCAAGTAAGCTTTAGATCGATTTTGTAAGTTACTAAATATTCTGTATTCTTTCTCGTAGTTCTGCAATATTCTCCGGATTTTGTGTGCGAAATATTGTTTCTATTATCAAAATGCTGATGGAGTAAGTTTAAGGTATCTGCAGCTGTACAGCTCGTTGCACCTCGCCTCTAATGCAAGCGGCTTCAAGGAGCGGAAAGGTAAGGAAAATCAGAAGGTCACGGTTATTCGACGTGTCAACCACGCTAGAGACGAAAACCTTCCGATTTGATATTTTTTTATGAAGGTGAAAACCTTCTGACAAATAGTGCAGGAATGCAGCAGTATATATACGATTATGCAGTGAACCAAATACTAAGGTAATCATTATCACGGTTGCGATTAAGAAGATTTTGTATGAATTTCGATTGCTTCTGTCATCTTACGGAGAAAATAATGTAGGAACTTCTTTACAACCAATGTATAATTCGTGTGACTGTTTGCGCACAACATATTTTATGTTTGTAACATTTTTGTTGTTTATGAGTTTCCTTAACTACCCAATAAATATGTCAAGTTAATGTCATGTTAATGTATTTGTCATAGTATTCGTACCATTTGTACTAGTAAAAAGAAAATAACCCGTTATTAGTTGAAAAAGGCTGCATTTCATTATTCACAACATAAGTTAATAATAATTTACGACCTTTTGGTCAGAAAGTCAATCAAGTAAGACAGAAATGGGATGCAAATCCGAAAATAGAAATATCTGTGGATAATGGCGAAAAGGATATAGAACGTTAAAGGAAATCAACACTTGGACAGAGGTTGATGATTGCCCGGAACACAAAGAAATTGTTAGAAGTAAATGGGTATTAACCATAAAGAAAAATTTAAAAGAAATAAATCAATATAAAGCTCGTTTAGTAACAAGAGGTTTTGAACAGATTGATGCAGATTTTGACATATACGAGCCTGCAGCAAGATTAAACACATTTAACATTTTTATGGCAATAGCCAACAAAATGAAATTACCTGTCATCAGTTCGACGTAACTGGAGGTTTTTGTATGGAGACACCGGTATATATGAAATTGCCGGACGATAAACTATGTAAGTTAAATCGTTAAATTTATGGAGTAATTTATTATTTTTGATTCAAAAAGAGTTTGATACATTTGAGTTTTTATTGTGGTTCTTAATCCTATATAAAATTATATGTCTGGAATTGTGCGTTTATATCTAGGTCTATCATTAAAATGTTACAATCTTCCAATTCTTGTTTTATTCACAGATTACTCTTATTAGTATTGGGATACTATTTTATGTAATATGAAAGTTAAAAAATTCCAATTGATTTTATTACAACAGACAGATGGCAAAATCTAATATTTTAATAGGATCAATTGATATGTAACACAGACGGAATAAATATATGTACGAACTATGTCAAGTTACACAATTTTCCCGCCATGTAGCGATCGTCCTGCCATCTACGCATGCTGTTCAAAAATGAGAGAAAGAACGAAAATATTATGTACTTCTCCTCAAAAATATCGGATTAATTTTTATCGCTTAGTTACCGGTCTTTAAGTAGTCTGTGCTATTGCCATATTTCACATATATATTTATTGTAATAAAAAAGATAAATAAATTGGAAATAATTGTTTATTTAATTTATTAAACCAAACCTTTTATTTTCATTGAAACTTGCTTGTAGGAAATTTTGATAACAAATACGTATATTTCATTGATCACTGTACATTTATAATTTAATACAAAAACATGATTCCTTAACAGCTTAAAGTATGACTAAGATAATAGTTATGATAAAAACATGATCAAATTATATTCTAACAAACTACTTTCATTTAGCAAATCCATTATTAAAATCTATTGTTTGGTCAGTAAATTTCATCTGACTATCAATGATCTGAAATAATTCAGCTGGTTGCGGAATTCTACCTGTTTCTAGTTTAGACCATACAGGAATATTGTTCAAAGATATTTCAAATGCTCCTGATTGAATCAATTGTGATTCAATTATATTACATAAAAAGAACAACATCATACATGCATACAACTTGTTTTCTAAGCACCATTGCCACCAAGATGGTTGTGGTTGATTTAAATAGTTGAATATATTTACTCCACCAAGAATACAGACAATTACTAGCAATTTAACAATACCCTAGAAATAATAGGAAAATATGATATAATTTTATAAATAGTCACAATTTAGTATTACCAATAATCGGGCAATAAACATGTTTATTCCAGGAGGATCATAATTCTTTCCATCAACTATGATAAATGGATATTTTTGCTGTACAATAGTAGCATATTCATCAAACGCTTTGCGATAACCGCATGAATAACTGCAAGAGTAAATTAAATTAGAATACATGTATTATAACCTTAAATTATACTTACCAATACAAAAATGTTAATGTGGGAGCTCCGACATTATGACTTAATTTAGATACAGGTATATCACTACCAGCTTGCTCCAAATTAGATGAAACAACACACAAAATTAATATTATTCCGCATGCAGCATACAAGTTTACCACTTTTGCCATTTTTCTGGTAATGTCATATGTCAAAATTATGTGACTTGCGCAAATTAGAATAAGACAAAAGAATTGTTTACAAAGAATTTACAGATAAAATGGATTACAAAGTCATGTAATATTTCTTTATATTTAAAATATCTTATTGCATTACTATTTAATTCATTGAATTGTAACTACTACATAATTAATAATAATGACATTATTACATATGTAGCATGTATGTATGTATTAGTGTTTATGAATATGAAACAATATAACGATCACTATTAATACTATAGTTTATACAGTAGATTTAGCATTAAAATAAATGTATTAAAATAAATGTATTAAAATAAAATATGTAAATTCCCGGGGGATTTAGTATTTTTGTCTTTCCTACATTTGAATTGTATTTGATGTTGTTACCAGTTACTGTTTGAAATAAAACTCGTGTTTACGCGTTCATATAGCAACGTGATAGTACGATAGGTGATAATAGTTAATCAAATCTATTTTTTTAGCATGACACTTATCTTGCATCAAGTTTATTACGTCATTATATTAGTTATAATTATTTATAAGAGATAAATATCGAATAACATAAAAATATAGGTATTTTATTTTGGCATAACAGGCAAGATAATGTGGTATAGATACCTACAAGAAAGTCGATTTATTTCGTTCAACCGGCTGCTATACCCACAATCATTACATCCTCCGTGCTTTGTTCCTAACGTTGTACAGCCGTACTTCCTCTCAACTACAATTTAATATCTGTGCAAGAAGTACCATTATACTTGTTTGAGAAATGTCCTGTTTTCACGTTTTACGATTACTGATCATGAACGACATTCAAATTTATACTACTACTACTATATGCTTACTATCATGGATAATAATGATAGATTGTTATCCAGGATGTGGCATGATCTTGGAATAGGTCGATTATGCTTTTGGTATTTATTTTCTTGAAAAATGTTAGGCAAAGGTGGCAGACCGCCGGAAGTGCCTACCACGTGACCACGAACGTTATAACAGGGATGCATTCGAAATGCATATGTGGATATCGGCAATCGGTAAAGTAAAGGACAAGTAACGAGCCACGACGTCGTTGGTGTTGACATATTGGCTTCTTGGTTTATTATAAAAACCGGTGGCGGTATCTACAATGTTTTTGCATACTCAATAGTTGCTGCAATTAATTTGCCATAGCTGGCGCCAAATAATAATTCAACATTCAACCGTGAGTAATATGAACTTAATGCGCATGTGCAATAATGGGACCTTTTAAGTTATGAAGCGTATAGGCTATAAGTGTGACAAAATCGTGATGTTACAAAAAATGCCGCGTACACTTGAAGAAATTGACTTCCATCTTCAATATGTCAAAGGTAAAGTAAAAATGTTTTACCTATTCTCTTGTAAAATTCTTGATTTAGTGCATAGGTATAATGATGTTTTCAATATGGCGCCCTTTTGTCGTTTGTATTATTGCGACGGAGCCATGCTTCATGTGGGACCTTAAACCTAGATGTTTTTATTTTCATACTTGTATAACCATAGGCAGCGTAATATCGCCTCCTTCGAAAGAGAGGAAAAGTTGGGATCTACAGAACATGAAAAAAGCTATTGCCGCGTAAGGGACAAAACTATGGGTTATTAGAGGGCTGTTGAATTATTTTCTGCGCTGAGAAGAACCGTAAGAAGATTTGTAATGGACTCTGAAGGATCAACAGACATCGTTGTGAAATAAACCACTAGATAGAAAACCTGTTTTCTCGTCGTACTTAGAATAGAAGTCAGTTGAATACATTTTGATAATGGGAGCCAAATATACTACTTGCTTACTCGTATGGATGTTCGACGAATAGCCTACCAGCTTATATTGCAAAATAACATAGTCAACCAATTTAGAAACGAAATTGCAGGACGAGCTTAGTTAGATCATTTTTTAAGATGGCATAAGAAAGATTTATCGACTCGAAGTGGTATACAGACGGCTCCAAAACTGAACATAGCGTAGGAGCCGGTATATACGAAGGAAAGCCTGGGAAGGCTCTCTCGATAAGCTTCAGCAAGACACAACGGTCTTTCAAGCTGACGTAGCAGCAATCCACCATTGCGTTAGAGAAGTGGAAAGATAGACCGAGTTCGGGAAAAGCGTCGCTATCTTCTTGGACAGCCAAGTAACACTTACAGCGATTAGTTCAGCAAGTATTGACTCCAAACTGGTTTGGGACTGCGTTAATGACTTAAACGAGGTGGGTTCCCAAAGGAAACTAATTTTGGCCTGTGCTCCCAGCCACGACGGCGTGAAGGGAAATGAAGTGGCAGACGATCTGGCCAGACAAGGTTCGTCGAGGCAATTAGTCGGGCCTGGCCCATCCTTCGGCACCACCAAATCACAAATCAGAAAGTCCATCAAGGAATGGATACATAATAAGTCCAGGGAATGGTGGCAAGGATCACCTGGGCAAAGACAGGGAAATGAGTTTCTAAAAGAACAGATGCCTGAATTCACTAGAGACCTGCTGGATAAAGACAGGAAAACCGGCAAAATGATAGTAGGTCTGTTGACAGGTCACTTTAGGCATATGTACAACATAGGTCTAGCGGGATGTGCCATATGCAGATTCTGCAAGGAGGGGGAAGAATCTCCAGTCCATGTTCTGTGCCATTGCAAAAGCCTGGCAAGGACAAGGTTTCTAATTTTGGGCACAGAGTATCCCACAGCACAGAGCTACATACAGGAGCCGCTCTTAAGAACGTTGAGCCTCATAAAGAGGGCAAAGTTAGAGGGCGCCTTTTAGGATTACTGGGAATCACAATAGACCCGGAAGGTCGCAGTGAAAGAGGCTCGTAGTGCTACCATTAATCTAATCTAATCTAATCTACTCATTTCCCTCCCGATCGCATATACAATGTAGACGAGACGGGAGAGAGAGCGGCGTTTTTTTAATTAGTTTACCTACCTTTAGAAACCTATACAGGGTGTCTCAGAAATAAAGGGTAATAAATTTAGGGTAGCAACTACAAGGCGTATAGAGCAGGATTCCACCGAAACCGATTTTTTTTATAAAGAAATTAAAAAGAGAAAAATTTTGGCCCGTCAAATTATCTACTACGGATCTGATGCAAGAATCTCCATAGCGCAACGTGACAAATATGTATGTATGTATGTATGTATTAATAATAGGCAACAATAGTAGCGTTATTGTAATTCGATTGCTACATAGGAATTCATTCATCAGTTCCTTGAACAAGTGCGTCGCTCAAAGATACGATAAATCAGCAGAAACTCGCAATGATATCATTTCGTTGTTTAAAGGGACATAAGATTTGTTGAAGAATAATAAAGAACCTATCTTTTGTTTTCCTACGACCGTTAGCTAATTTTTAATAAAATGACCATAAGTAGTTTTGTTTAGATTTGTCTAATTAAGTCTTACATCGTTTATGCGAAAATGAAACAAACTGACCGATCTAAACGTAACTAACAACTGCGAGGGGTAACAGCTGACGGTATAGATAGACATCGCGCGTTCAAGACAGTATGTGTGTAGAGTGCAGGGCTGGCGCTAACCCACGACTTTTACTAAACAATTTTTTTCTCGTTAATGGTGACATATAGCCCACATAACCATTAGGATTATTCGATCGTAAATTATTACAGCTATTACATATTAATTTTTTGCCTATTATTTCTGAGACACCCTGTATATTTATTATGGCTCCCTGCGCGCTATGTTACCCTCACATGATCTCATTATCTTTTAATGTAGTATTTTTGAAAAATACGTATCTTTTTACCTGTATTACTGAATTTCAAAAACGACGCATGTTGCTGTTATTACTTAAAAACAAATTGGGGAGCCACAGTACCACCCTTTCCTCTATATATACCGAGTCGTCCGAAAAAGAAGGGTTATATCTGGCAGACTGTATCTTGAGAGTGTTCGAAAATAACGGTATCTGTAACCAGAGTGTATGTTCTTGTAACCAAGTTTCAAAATGCTGAAGCTTTTTCCTGTCACTAGTGTGAATCATAATGTTAAGTATACACATTATCTTGTTTGATGATATAGGATTCCTAGAGATAAAATATTTTAGAACAAGTTCTTAATAAACGCTATGGTGATGACATCCAGATGGATATTTTCAACAAAATAGGGTACTGCATATTTGTACACACAGCTGATGCTATAATAACGTACCTTAAAAAAATAAGACCGTCGGCGTCGCTAGCATATTGGCTTGATCCCCTGTAAATAATATTGGCGACGAAGTTTTAAATGTTTTCCAGAATGTGAAATATTAATTTTTTTGTTTATTATGTGATAATATTGCAACTTTTTTCCAACTTATTTCTGTTTTAAATGTCTTCTAAACGTAATCTATTCTTATTAGTAAATATCTGCCACTTCTGTTGTCTGTAGCTTATGAGTATGAGCATACAGTACCAACTTAATAATGTCACCACCTCAAAATTTGCCTTAACGTGATTACTTCCGCACTACTACTCGCTCTATATCTAAAATGATGTGATATTTTCATGAAATAATTCTGACCTTTTCAATAATAAAGTAGTAGTAGATAGTGTATACTAAGTCGCATACTCGAGTCGAGTTACTTCTATGTACGATTCAGTTCATAAATCCGGCTTTTCGGAAAAAAACCGCTGTTATTATTGACTCGTATAAACTTTATATGTATTATCAAGGAACTAAGCAAAATGTAATAATATAGGTATGTACCTACTAGATGTTCCACAAAGAAACCAACCAATATTTAGAGCAGTACTGTGAATGAAAATTATACATGGCATAAGAAATTGTCGTTTATTCACTTTTTACATTGGTAGTTATAATTTTTGTAAAACAAAACGTAAATGTCAACTGTGTTAACTTAAATTTATTAATAAAGTGGCAGTGTTCATAAGAATAAAAATCAAGCTAATTACATTAAATTAAGAATAATTATTATACAATATTTTTAAAATAAAAAGGTAAAATAGCACCGTCAAGAACTATAGTATATCATACATGTTAATTTATATTACACTTAGGAATTGCGAGGAAGTTATTAATTTTCTTTTTGTGAGACGAGATTGTTAAGAATTCGGGTATTTAGTAAACTTCTCGCATTGACACCAAATTATACTAATACGTAGTTTTTCTGGAATTTCAGTAAGTTTATGTTTAGTTAATATATGTAATAATTTACATTTTTATGGCACTTTAATATCACTGTTCAGCACTTCTGTTGGTTTGATATCGGTAGGGTCTTTGTGCTGGTCGTCTAGGTCTGTAACGTCTTCTTGGAATTGGAGGGGCTGCTCCTGATCGTACGATGGGTCTCACGATACGACTTGGTTTAACTTCTTGGTCTATATCGCTCAACGAAATTCTTAATTTTCGCATGCAGACTGCACATCGGCTCACTTTTGACGTAAGATCCATTCCTTCTTTTATAGTCTGAGGTCGAGGTTTCTCAAACATCGCGTAATCTTCAATGACTGCCAGCCAATAAGAATATGAAGTGGTATAGTAATTGCATCGTCCATGTCCTTGACATTCTATGAAAGGTCTTGGTCTAAATTCTTCTAAACAAGAACCCGGAGATGCCAACGCTTGCCCAGATCCATCGGCCCCTGCATCAACATGCTGTAAAAGAACGAAATAGTGTATTTAAAGAAAACTTATAATGTATATAATATGATTAAATAGACTGCCACGTGATTGACGTATGATAGGTCAATTACGGATGATTCAAATTTAAATAGCTTTTAATAATCCTTAATATTAGGTAAAAATTTAATACAAAATATCAAAGGAGGTCATTCTCAGTTTACTGTGGTTGCCTCGACTGTGTAATAAAAACGAACAAGAAAGTTCTGTCGATTTTTGTGTTTCTGATTTTCATGGCCCCGAGTCATAAATAACTTCAGAATGTGCAATGGCGTAAATTTTAAATTCTTTGATCACTTATATAATAATTGTGATTTCGACACATTCAAATATTAATTAAAAGCTTTGAATTATAATTTGCTAGTTATTTTAGAAAAAAAATGATAATAAGTACCTACTAGTTGGTTTATTTTCAAATAATACGTAATAATTTGCTTGTCTAACTAGATCTGAGATTTCAGTTAAACCTGGTGTTGAAGATAGTTATTACTGACATATCACTGGATGTGTTACCTACTTATTATAGTTAGTATTTAAAATTATGAAGTCGATGATGTGATGAAATGTTTTGCACTAAATTTAAATATTGGAAGTTACAGCGAACTTTGTGAAGGCTTCCACGGCCTGAGTCTCTATTATGAGGGTGTTTGAATTTGACCGTGTGATGGTTTGTAAAATATATACATTACAAGAAATGCACAAGATATACAAAAAAAAATCGACGTTTCGCCACTAATGTAAGTGAGTTCTTCAGGAGCAAGGGGTGTCCGGGGGGAGGGGAGCGGGGTGTCTGGGGGAGGGAAGGGGTGCCAGACCACGCTAGGGACTAATTATTATGAGCCTTCTGACTTCTGACGTAAGAAGGTTTTCGCTTTAGGTTATATTCCTTATTTCTCTTGAGACAACCTTAGCTAATAGTGTAGTTGATACTAAAAATTTTATCAATCACTAGCACACAGCAGCTGCATAGCAGGTTGATCTGTCAAATGAGGTGTGTTTGTGTCTTTTACTTACCATAACAAAACTGTAGCCAATCCATAATTCTTCCCATCCGACAGGACATTCCGGGATAGCATTGCTCTGACTGTGTACTGCAACTACTCTTGTTGGTAATTCGCAAACCACACACCTATAATACAACTAAATACAGTGGAACGTTGCTGCCATAGGAACAAGAATGATTAGCAATGTAGAGCATTAAAAATTAAAATACCGATTTATTGGTGTGTGTTTCGAAGTATTCAGCTTATAACAAATAATTCTACAGAGATTTACGAATACTTTTTGCTCTACACTATAGAACTACAAAAGCAATTTCATTTAACGTTTTTGAAGCGGCATTTGTTAACTTGCATTATTTTATCAACGTGTCTTTGATTTGGTTTTATAGAAACAACCTAATCGGAATACGTTTCCAGTTATCTGATAGTTCACAATTACTTGTAATGTTTTTCATTCATTCTAATATTAGAGTACAGTTACAAAAAAGAGAAACCAAACGATAAAAAAAATTACATCTTACAGCGAAAATATGGGGTTTTCGTTTTCAGATTTGAGAAGCAAATAGCACAAAGTGTTGCTACTATAACTTACCTAGAGATATATCTTGCCACTTCCAAGGCAGGTATGGGTGTCATCATAGCTGGCATTGGTTCTGTCGTAGACAACCAATAGCTGTAATCGTTCCTTTGAGCGTAATCGCAAACATCGTTCAAGTTACAGAAAAGGTAAGGCATTGTATTAAAGCGTTTTAAACAGCTTCCAGGTGCTCCTAAATCTTGTCCGTGTGCTTTCGCATTACCCATTACGTGTAATAGAGAGTAACCAGTCCACATGGGTTCAGAACCTCTGGGGCACACAGGTATTCTTTCTGATTGCGAATGCCTAGTAAAGAAGAAACCACGACTTTTAGGTCCGGGTCCAGGCGGAGCAGGAGATCCTGGAAATCCTGGCCGACCTCTGTCACCTTTCATTCCCTGAAGACCAGGATAACCTCTATCACCCACTGATCCCGGAGGGCCTGAAAACCCTGGTAGTCCATCGTTTCCAGAATCACCGAGTAAACCTGGAGAACCTCGTTCACCAGGCAACCCGGGTTTTCCAAATTCTCCTGGAGCTCCACTAAAACCGGGTAATCCAGGATAACCCTGTTCACCACGCAAACCAGGTAAACCATCAAGTCCTGCGTCGCCATACTCTCCCCTCTCTCCTCTACTACCAATTTCTCCATTATACCCATATGCACCAACTTCTCCTACCATTCCTTTTTGTCCTTCTCGTCCAAGAAGACCAATTGGGCCCTCAATCCCCGGCTCTCCTTCCATTCCTTTTGGTCCACGAAATCCTTGTGGTCCTAATTAAAGCAGTTTTTACATCTTTAATATCCTGAGAATCATATATATATTGAAGAATGTTATGCGTAAAGTTATACCTGGATATCCGGTGTCTCCAGGCAGACCTTTTAGACTGTCCGCCCCGGAACCTATTTCTCCAACCATTCCTGGTCGACCTGGTTTTCCTATATCACCGGATAATCCCTTCTCGCCATCTCGACCTCTAAATCCAGTATTTCCAGGGAAACCTTTGTCTCCTTGCATGCCTGGTAGTCCAGGAACACTTATACCAGGTGGTCCATCATGTCCCTTTTGTCCTTCCTCCCCGTAGTCTCCCGGGGCCCCCTTTTGTCCAGGAATTCCAGGAATGCCGCTGCGTCCTGGTAATCCATCTCTGCCTCGATCGCCATGTTCAGCATACTGTCCAGACAAACCCGCTGCACCGGGGAAACCGACGTCACCTCTTTCTCCTTTTCTTCCGGGAATACCTGGATTTCCAGATATTCCTATGTAACCATCGTCTCCTCTCATTCCCTTAACACCCCTAAGACCGGCTGTGCCTGTATCACCTTGTTGTCCTTTTAATCCGTCAAATCCATCTCGACCTGGTTCTCCTACATTGCCTTTTTCTCCGGGTTCATGTAATGAAATTCCCGGTAAACCTGTAATATAACGTCTCATTTCAGGTTTTGAAGCGCAAATTAGCTGATGATTTTATATGGAATATGTTCCTACCTGTTTCACCTTTTGAACCTTTAGTACCACGTGGGCCTGGTTGTCCTCTAAAACCGGGTTCTCCTATTGTACCGGGTATACCCATAAGGCCCGGCTCTCCATCTAAGCCATTTTCACCTTTTATACCACTTCTTCCGGGAATTCCTCTCTCTCCTACTGGCCCTTTATTTCCTGGTAATCCATCTTTACCTGCTAATCCTTTATCTCCATCTATTCCTACATCTCCCATCTCCCCTGGCAGCCCAGGTGAGCCGGTGTCTCCTATTATGCCAATTAAACCAAAATATCCTGTTCTTCCTGGAAAACCGATATCGCCTTGGAATCCTTTTAGTCCCCTTTCTCCAATTTGAGTTACCCCGGGATTTCCTACTTCTCCAGGCAATCCATCGATTCCATCTTCGCCCTTAAATCCTACTGGACCAGTATAACCTTGTTCGCCTTTGTCTCCTTGTTGTCCACTAAATGATGAGTCCCCCTTTTGACCTGTTACACCTTTTCTACCGGGGTCCCCTCTTTCACCGATATATCCTACATTGCCTGGAATTCCTGGCCAGCCATGAGGACCTGGGTTTCCAGTATATCCCTTGCTTCCTTTTGGTCCTTGTGGGCCTCTTAAACCAGGTAGGCCTATATTACCTATAGGTCCCCTATCGCCAATGTCTCCTTGACTGCCAGGTGCACCATCAATACCAAATTTGCCATCACGTCCGGCATACCCAGGGAGGCCAGTGTCACCTCGTGGCCCTAATCTACCGTGAAAACCAGGTTCACCTTTCAGTCCTGGTAGACCTGTAGGTCCTTGAACTCCGTCGCTACCTTTACTACCGGGTTCTCCAAATTCTCCTGGGAAACCTTTTCTTCCGGGTCTACCAGGGCTACCTGGTACTCCCTGTCGTAGTGCTCCTCTCGGTCCGGGTCTACCTTTTATCCCCGGCAGACCTGCGTCACCTGGGGCACCTTTATCGCCTTTCAAACCTTTTATGCCTGCTATACCAGATAGACCTGCAACGCCTTCTGGTCCATCATCACCTCTCTGACCTTTTGTTCCCTAGTTAATAAAATATATTACAAATATATTGCTAAAACTTTCGGCATTGAATCTCTCAATCTCTAGCGGAGCTTCTTTTGGGTACACGAAATACAATTGCAATTAGGGGAAGATATTAGATATTTACTAGTAGCCATATCATAGATCAAAAAAATATCTCAATATCAAATGTTTATGCAGATTTGGTGCTATATTCTTACGGGTCACTATAATTATGCATGTTCTATTGTGAATCATGAAAGATATAATAGCAAATTATTTACAAATATCTCTGAATTACACATCGCGAAGTATGCAGTTAGGGTGGGTTTACTTGCATAAGCAAATGAAGATTTGCTAAACTTCGATTTGCAATTGTTTGCCCCAGATGGATGGACTACTAGGATGCAATTGATCAACTTAGTTTGTCTAAACATATTGGATGTTAAAACTTATACCGGGTTCTTTTTTTATTGTTACACATACCCCCTATGTGTAACATTAAAAAAGTAATTGTCAATGCATTGGCAGAATAGAAGGCAACCAGTCATACACTAATGTGTTGACTTATGAGAACCACGCGTGTCTTAGTTTAATGGATTTACCAACTAAACTTTTTTTTGACATACATGCAATTCGTGTACTTATTAGAAAACTATTGAATTTAAGCGTCAAAGGATATTACAATCTGATTTAAGGTTATTGTTATTCATTAGGTACTTTCTTTTTAACACTGATTGAAGCTGTGATTCATCCCCACTACAACAAGATTTGTGATCATGATCGGTAATCCCCTTTCCCCTGTGGAACATGGTATTTTTATGTTCAGTATGTTCAAAACGAACATAACCTCACATTTGCGGCCGCGTTATATCAGTACCATATGTAAACAAATCACGCTCACCTTTTGTGCGTTCTTTTTGCAATACTAGTTGCTGAACATGTTCCTAACAAACATTCAATCATGATTTGATAATCATGATTCAGAATTTTACAAATAGAAAGTAGCTATGGTGTACTGAGTAAAAAAAATGTTTTCTTTATTCCATGGTAACGATTTAAGAATTACATCTAATGTATGTAGGTATGTATTTTTGTTTTTGATGTATAACTGGTTGCCTACCATGCTGCTAATGGATTGACAATTAACTTTTTAATGTTACACATAGGGGAGGTGCATATGTGTAGTAATAAAAAAAGAACCCGGTATAAGTGTGTACATATATAAAATATATGTGATAATATAAATTAAGGCAATTTCCCAAATAATTTAACAAACTAGCAAATATTAAATCAAAGACAAAAAAAAGACGACTTCCGTAGAATAATACAAATTGTAGTTCTCAGGGTAAGATAATTACGCTAATTATTAAATTAGAACTTTACCTTTGGTCCTGGTCTTCCTCTAACTCCCTCCAAAATGTTTCGACCTGCATCTCCTGGAAAGCCTTTAATACCCTTCTTTCCATCTGTGCCGTTTATACCCGGAATGCCCGGCGTACCAGGAAAACCTTGGAATCCGACATTACCTTGTGGTCCCGGGAAACCTTTATACCCTCTTGGTCCTGGAACTTCAGGACCCGGAGGACCAGGTTCACCAGGTAGACCTCGCCAACCAATGTCTCCAGGTGGTCCTCTTTCTCCTTTTCGACCAAATAGCCCTAAAGAAATAGATTATGTAACGTTTGGGTAATTGCATATAAGTTTTAGGGCGTGACAGTACTGGAATTCTTTTGTTTAGATACATGTACAATGTAAGGCTCGTTTATATAAAGCACCAGTTTCAAAGTTTCGGTATTAACATGGCACATCCAAACTTTCGAAACAGGATGCCTTAAAAGTGCAATTGAAGCCGTTTCGTTTGTTGGAATTGCTTGTATTGTAAGATAAAGAAACAATTCTAAAAAACGAAAAGTTATATACAGTGGGAATAAAAGGAAGCTATTACTTTCAAATATACTTATTGCTGGATTGCTATATTTTTTTCTATTTGACATTATAGATGATTACATTATAGAATAGATTACACAGCGTTAGAAGGTCATTACAACCACTACAACGACAGTGACCAAGTGAAATAGAAGAATATTTCTGTTAAATTAGAGCTTAAATAGATCTGCTAAAAAGAAGAATAAAACTAGATTATACTTTGTGCTGATTTGAGTGTGATTTTTAATAATACAGTGCTTTGTATCATTTCTTAGAAATAAATTCAATCACATATGTATTTAGAAAATGTAGTTGTCTTATCTTATGTGATAATAATAATATGTAGTATGTTTTATATACCGGGCCCGCGCGTACGACCTGCTGATACGTTTAGTGTAAGATGAAAAAGAACTGCGAAGAGACGTCCCTTGGTTAACACAGGACACGTATATCGGTAGCTACTGCTCGCTTGGACGAATGCATTCATTGTATTTCTTTATCTAACATATTAAAATCCTATGCCTGCTCTAACACATTAAATATCCTATTAACAGATCGAACGTGCGCACTCTGTATATTATCGTTACTAATAATATCGCTCGAAAAGGTATTATTTTATTGATGAAAGAAATTGTCATTCTAACTATTTTTAGAGAAAGAAGTTGTAATGTTATTGTAAAATATACCTGTATCTCCTATAGGTCCTTTCACTCCTCTATCACCCGTAATGTTAGGTGATGGTGTAAACTTTGATCCTGGTGTTCCCGGTTCTCCAAAAGCACCAGGTTGTCCATCTTCTCCACTACAATGCAAAAATGATTTTAACCATTAAATAAACTATTTTTTTCAGTTGAAATTCGATTATTTTAATATTGTTGTATTCTTATATAATTTTCGTCATAAATAAATCGTTCCTTTCTTCTAATTAATTTGTCAGTGGTTTTTACATAATTTCCAATTTGAACACCCTCCGTAACCTATTCTTAAACTTGTTTAAAACGTCACGTATACATTATGAAGATAATAAAGATACGGGCAAGTATGCTTTCTTATCAATTGCTAGTTAATATTATGTACTTACGGTTCTCCAGGATAACCCGCATCTCCTCGTAATTCCTCCTTAGTGTATGTCGCATGATCGCCTTTTGGACCTGGCCAACCTGGTAACCCAGGTCTACCATCGCGGCCTGGTCTACCTTGTTCACCTGGTTCACCGGGTGAACCTCTCTCTCCTATACTTCCAATTTCTCCTGGACTTCCCTGTGGTCCTGTTGGTCCATTCGTGCCGTTGAATCCCCGAGGACCCTTTTCTCCTGGGGCACCGCTAAAGTCTTTGCGATTAACTATTGTCCCAACTAATATTCCTTCGAAACCAGGCAGTCCTGGGGCTCCTTCTATCCCTGGACTTCCATCTGGTCCTGGTTGACCAGGAGGCCCTGGACGACCGGGTCTACCTCTTTCTCCGTGGTCACCTCTCGGTCCTCTCAATCCAGGATAACCAATAGCGCCAGGTAGACCATACAATCCTTCATCACCCTTTTCACCTTTAAAACCTGGTGCTCCTACAAGATAATACTCGCTGTAGTTGTACGTAAAGAGGTTAGTAAAGGGTAAGGTTATTGAATGAATGTGCGTACCTATATTTCATAAAACCTGTGGATACTTAGGTAGTTGTTTTATACTCATCAAAAAAACTGACTTACGTATGTAATTACACAATAATGAATTTTATTAGAAAGAACAGAACATAAGAGATTGGAATCATACTGATAAGGAAAAGTCTTCAATAAGATTAGTTACATACACGTGACTATAATATAATTATAGTTTGAGGACCTATAATTGAACGTACATTAAATTTTGATTTTGACATACCTGGCCGACATATTCCACAATCGTCACCCCTCCGTCCCTTACTTCCATGTCTTCCGTCGTAACCTGGTAATCCATAATCGCCTTGATCTCCTGGAGGTCCAGGAGAACCATTTTCACCTGGCGGGCCTCTTATAGGTACACCAGTGCCTGGGTAGCCTTTAGGTCCTGGATATCCTGTATCTCCTCGATCACCGGGTGGTCCTTTGAAGCCATCAATTCCAGATAATCCATCCTCTCCTGGCGGACCTCTTCCAGGAGCTCCTGGATATCCTTTCTCTCCAATCGGGCCCATAGGCCCTGGGTTTCCAAGTTCGCCAACTATACCATCATATCCAGGAAGTCCGTCGTCCCCTCTTTCTCCCTTCACTGATATGCCTTTTTTTCCAACTGATCCCGGTAAACCGGCAGACCCAGGAATTCCTGGAGGCCCTCGTATACCAGGCGGGCCTTCTGAACCGGGTATACCGCTCATTCCCATTTCACCTGGCGGCCCCGACTCTCCTTGCGGTCCTTGCGGACCAGGTAATCCCGCTTCATCTAAATATGGATCATAAATTCCAGGTGGACCTTCTGGTCCCTGAATGCCAGGAAATCCTTGCGCACCAGGTTCTCCCGGAGGTCCCTCTTTTCCATCAGATCCTGCAAGCCCTTCATAACCAGGGGCTCCCTTGTCTCCTTTTTCGCCACTGGGTCCATGCGGTCCTACCTTGCCTTCTTTTCCTCGTGGTCCATCTTCACCAGGTTCCCCTTTAAAGCCTGGGGATCCTGGCAATCCTTGTACTCCCTAGGCGGTAAGCAGTGGTATTACATAAATTTAAAGAACCTAAAAATGTTAATACTTACAGGCGAGCCCCTTTCTCCCATTTCACCTTTGGTTCCTTTTGCTCCCATATCACCTGCGTCTCCCCTGTATCCCTTAGGACCTTTAAGATTTTGTATTTCATTTACAGTTGATGTATGATTAGCAAAGGAGTGTCCTGGCGGTCCTTTCGGTCCGGGTTCACCTCTTTCTCCTTTCCTGCCCTTGGGACCGTATGTTGGCAATCCTGGTTCTCCCGGTGGCCCATAGCCTCCTGGCCAACCAGGTTCACCCTAACGACGGTGTGTAAGCAAAGGATTTTCATAATATATAGAGTTGTTTTTACCGTTTGCCCTGGCTGACCTTCGGCACCAGCTTCTCCTCTAGGTCCAATTACACCAGGATTTCCGGGTATACCATCGTAACCTGATTCCCCGCCTTCACCCTTCACTCCAACAGAGTTTCCGCCACCTTCACCAGGATCTCCAGGTGGACCTGGTGGACCATTAGCTCCCATCTCACCTCGGCCACCATATAGGCCTGGTCTTCCCTGTGCACCTGGTGTACCATCTGTGCCGTTGCAGCCGTCTATACCAACCGGTCCTGCATAGCCTTCAGCACCTCTTGGCCCCTAAAGAATTTTATAGTTATTACAAATATGATTTCTAAAAACGCAATACGCTCTATAGAGTTGTAATTATGTTCGCTACTAAGAAATATATCGAATATAATTCTGGTAAATATAAGATATATGTATGTATGCTTCAAAGCGGATCTGCACGTACTATTATCGAAAATTTAATGCAGAAAGTACCTACATATGTATGTAGCGTAACTCAATAATACGGTAAATAACTTTTCAGTTTCTTGTTATTGTATAAGAATATAACATAATAAAATACAAAAACTTGCATTAATAATATAATTTATGTAGTTTGTTATTACAATCCTTTGCTCTCAATATTATACTTACAGTCAAACCAGGCGTTCCAGAATATCCACGTTCGCCGTCATTACCCTGAAATAGATGATGCTTAGGATGCGTTGTAAAAACTACAGATTTACTTACTCTGAAACCCTTTTCTCCCGTAGGACCAAGTTCACCATCGGTACCTTTCTCTCCTTTTCTGCCAGGTGGTCCGTCTTCCCCAACATCACCATAGTCACCAGCACGTCCCATCATCCCGCGAATACCCGCATCTCCCTTTTTACCTTTGATGTCAGTGCAGTTGCATTTATACGCTTCCGAACATCCTCTGCATTTCTGAAAATAAATAGAAAAGTTAGAATGACTATCAAATAATGATTACTATTTTGCGAATGGAATGCGCATCTATAGTTTATTTTTATTCCGCCCTGGAATGGTAATTGTAAATTAATATTGTATGCATCTAGTTGTAGTCTTTATTTGTGTTTGCTAGTAAAGTTTAGTACGTCAAAATGTTTCAATTTGTCAATGTTTATTTTGACAATAATATAGAAAAATTATTGTTAAAAGTAGTGATTCGCAGATTACCGCCCGATTTTACGTTAGATACATTTCAAAAACAAGTTTCTCCAATTGCACCACATAACTACCTTTGTTTCGTAAAGGCAGACGGTGAAGGACCGTGCTCGTTCTCGAGAGCATATATAAACTTCTTGAACTATAAAGACGTGTCGGATTTTAAAGAGAAATATGATAATTACGTATTTGTAGGACGAAATGGTAAGGTTGCGGATCTACCTGTATAGTTTTGCGAATATAAAGATTATGTAGAATTGATTTAATTATCACTCCTTATATTGTTTTGTAATTGCAGGAGCAGAATATCCGGCAGTTGTAGAATTTGCACCTTTCCAAAATGTCCCTCGTACGTATTCAAAAAGGAGAGATGTAAAATGTGGCACTATACAAAATGATAGTTACTTCATACATTTTGTACAATCTACGCAAAACAAGCGCAAAGTTATTGAACGATCGGAATTTGACTTCCAACTAAAAACTGCAAGTAAGAACGCAAGTTTAACGCCACTTTTGAAATACATTAGCGAGAAAAGAAATGAATGGAAAGCAGAAAATAAACGTAACTCTTCCAAAGATAAAGTAGCAGAAAATTGCATCGTATTTGTTAACAGTACTATGAAGAGGAATAATAAGTTCAGCGTCAGGAACAGGAAATCGAAATACATCAATTCCTAATTCGAAATATTTGTTAATGTTTTGTAGTGAACGTTTGAAAACAGCTAAAAATATTTTTTTTACTAATGAGTAACAAATCCTAGATTACAGTTATATGTTATTATAATTTACATATGTAATTCATATCTGTGTGGTGATATTAAAGGTCATGTCAATGTAAATATTTTAAATATTTTAAAATTAGGTTACATAATTATAAACACCGATACAATGAGGTCAACGGTACATTTGCTATTCAATGAGTGTATAAATTTAGACGTACATTTTGATAAAATGTGAAACACTTAGAACATGTTGCTAATAGCAATGATTCTGACTTATTGATGTAATGAAATTATAAAGAAAGTATTTATATGTAAGTATTTATATATGTATATGTATGTATATATGAATAATGCTAATACTCATCTCAACCATAAGTATTCCATGAAAATGCTAACAAAAAAACCACGGGATGTTAAATAGGATTGTAGTAGCTGTAATAACGTTAAATACATTAAGGGTGTACTGCTCCTATCTCATGACACAGTAAAAGTATTTCAAATATTATTTCCAAATTTGATAAAATATTTCATCGAGGATTGGATAAGTATGATCTAAGAAGATAGGCAGAAGTACCTACGAAGCCCGTTTGTACTTATAATTGTCCTGGAATATTTACCACAAATTTAAAAATATCAAATTTTACGCTATCTTTAGGGAATTATAAATAATTATTCATTATATACTTTTGAAAATGGATTTCGTAGGTACCTCCATTTAACATTAGTATGTATGACAAGCCAAAGTTTTATTTCTTTTCATTAATAATAAGGAAGATATTTGTGAACAAAGAAGCAGTAGTTTTAGTAAAATCTTAATAAAATGTTCTGCACGTCAGCTACCACAATTTTTCTTTCGCACGTCCCCTTTGAAAAACTGCATTTACTATCTCTTTCATAACTTTCGTCTCGCAGTCTACGATTAGATTCCAATAGAGCAGCAGTACACCCAGACAGACAGATATTGAAGATACGATAAGAAAGTAGTAGAAGTACATATAAATCTGTTTTAACGTCACAATTTGTATAGAAATCGATTAAGTGTGTTACATGCTACGCAACAAAACTAGAGCAAAACGACGAATAGGTATTGATATTAATTAGCACTTTGCATTCCTAGTGGAATTTAAAGGAAATTCTGCATGAACCACTTTTCCGCTTTACCACCCCATCGTGTCTTTGGAATATGGAAAACCATTATTGCGGTAAATGCACAATTTTATCCGACTAGTTCATTCTAATTGGTTCGTCTAAGAGATGGCGATAAACGTTCGCCCATATAAAGTATCTATTTAATTTAATAACTTAATTTTAGTATATAAATTTAAATATATATGTATATCTTCATCTAACGAATTTCTTTTCTAAAGTATTATTTAACATTATTTGGTATCTACTACAATATCTTATAACGCGGATTACAACTTAAGCCATATAATTTTAAGTTACACATTTTTTGTAATTTTCATTATACAGAGTGGTCCTTAAGTTCGTCCAGAAATTTTAAGGTGCGATTCCTTGGGTAATCTCGAGAAAAAAGTTCCTATAAATATATGTCCTAACTATTGAAAATGACCACCAACAGGTAATATACCTTCTATCCTCCTGTTCAATTGCATACCTACTCACACGCTGAAGACGTCCGGGCGTGTTTCGAATTGTTTCGCATCGAACAATTATGCGATTGCTGAGGTCATCGAGATCTTAAATTGGCGTAGTATAAACAAGGAATTTTAAGTGTTCCCACACATAAAAGTCTAGAGGGTTGAAATCAAGTGACCTTGGAGGCCACGGCTGATTCAGAACTTTGACTCCTCGACCTATCCATCTATTCGGATATGTCCTATTTAAAAATTGCCGAGCTTGTAAACTAAAGTGTTCTGAATCGCCGTCATGCATAAACCAAACTTCATTTCGGATGAAAAGTGGAATTTCTTCTAAAAGGCCAGGCAACTCGTTTTCAATAAATAGCTGATATGATGCACCATTAAGTCGAACAGGAAGGAGAAAGGGACCAATTAAATAATTATTAATTATCATACATTTAAGGAAAATTGGAAGCGCATCTCATCTGACCATAAATTATTGTTGTGGAAATTCACAATTCCACCATTAAGTCGAACAGGAAGGAGAAAGGGACCAATTAAATAAATATTAATTATCATACATTTAAGGAAAATTGGAAGCGCATCTCATCTGACCATAAATTATTGTTGTGGAAATTCACAATTCCATTTCTGGAGAAGTTCGCTTCGTCGGTAATTAGAATGTAGGATACAAATTCCGCATTTTGGGCAAGTTTTTGTCGGAATATGGAAAGGATATAACTGCTGATCGTGTAATATCGTTAAGATGGTTTGATAGCTTGCGTGTCCCGTAACACCAATTTTTCCTGTGCTGGTTTCTGGATGTTCATCGATTAGCTGCAGAACAGCTTCCTCTAAGTCGGATGTTCTTACAGTTTGAGGTCTTCCCAGAGTATTGTTGTTTCTCTCAATGTACCAGTTTCTGCTAGACGACGGTGAATATTACTGAAGGTTTCCGCACAAGGTACAAGACGTGGAGGATATGTTTGTTGGTAAACACGCCTTACTTCATAACTATATCCATTTGCTAGATCGTACACAAAATGTATATCTGCCATTTCAGCATTTGTATAATTCACCATAATTACAAAAAAAAGATTTGTAGGTACGAACTTTCAAATTAATTAATGTTTGACAATACTTATGACAGTTACGTAAGTACAAATAGATGCCGTAAACATGACAACAAACATAACAGTTCCATAAACCGTTTTCTAAATTTTTAAATTTTTTTTTGTGCAATAAATCAGCCTGTATCTCTATAACGGAGCACTTTAGGACATACGCTTATAGGAACTTTTTCTCTCGAGATTACCCAAGAAATCGCACCTTAAAATTTCTCGACGAACTTAAGGACCAGCCTGTATAGCATTCATAACTTAGCTCATAATAAATTGCTTTTCGAGAGTTTTTTCAATATACTTCTGTTTTACGTGGCTCTCCAATGGTACAAATTCTGTAGATTCAAATCTGCTAATCAAGCAGGCTATTGATTAATTGAACCACATTTCTTCATTCACTTTCTATGAACATGGTTGTCTGTTCTATAGCTCGTGTAGAGTGTGGTAGCATATCATAAATGACTATTGATACTACATCTCATTACAAATAACTTATGGAAATTGTTTCGTTGGACCACAAAATAGAACGAATAAAAGCAGAACTGTGTCCGTAGTATTTGAGGAACGATTGTGAAATTGCTTCTCTGTCCATCTGTGCATCGCGTGGTTCTAGGCAATGAACACTTTGAGAATGATAAGAATGGCATATTTCTCAGCGTTTAGGACTCTAAACAAATTTTGAGTTTGACAAAAATGTAAACGGTCAAATTGTAAATGGAGAGCATTTTGAACAATTATTGTAATCGCAACCTGAATAGACAGGTATCTTGCATTGTTATTTTTCTGTATTAGGACACTGTTTTAATTTTTGAACCGTTTTCTTGTGAATAAAAATAAACATCTTAATACTTCCTGAACGTAGTTTTGTATTTTGCATTCAAAAGTGTTAAAAAAATCTGGGCGTTCCGTTTAAAAAAAAAAGTTGGACGTATTGCCGATTAAAACGGAAGTGAAAAAAATATCAACTGTATTGCATAAAATGCATTTATATTAACTATACCCCCATACCAAATTTCAGAAATCATAATTTTCAAATAACAAAGTTATTCGACCGTTCCGGGACTTTTTACTAACGCTGTATGTATATGTATGTACACTAATCGTAAGTAGAGATTGGATAGTTTTCATATAACAACGTGTAGAAAGTGTTCAATCTTTACTTTCCATGAGTGTACATACAGCACTATGGAAATAATTGAAAAATATGGGAAGACATGACATGTCTTTTCAGAAAACTTCTTTGATGTTCATAACTTTCTAAAACAGTGCCGTGGCAAAGCCTGTGAACCAAATTGTTGTCACAAAATTTGTATTTTTTTATACTGACAATTATAAACCGCTACCTAACGTATGTACATACATATCTGACAACTATCAACAAGTAGTGGCTAATTGTAAGTTAGAGATTAGAGAGTAAGACTCGTCGAAATTTTAAAAATTTATATAATAATAATAATCTGTGTATAATAATGTAATCATCATTAATCATATTAGGCAAAACAATTTCTTTTATACGCAATTGTAGGCATATTTCTAAATAAAAAAGTAAACCATTTTTTTTTATTATTTGTAAATAGGTACACCTCTGATAAAAAAGTAAACAAATTTTCTAAAACAATTTAATGCGGAGAATTCTTTCACTATTTGTCCACAGGTAATAATCAAAGTAGTTTCTGTATTATATTGAAAAGATTCGAGTATATATTTTTGCATTAATATAACCTAATGCATGCTCGCATCTTGTTCTAATCGTTCGTCAGTGCTGTATTTTCGTTCTACTCTAGAAAGTAACTGCTATAAATATTTAGACTCTGGTGCCGTATAAAGGAGGTATTAGGCTTTGAACTTCCAGACACGCACTGTGTTGCATAATCGTCATACTGTGCATCTTCCGTTTTATATCTTTTCATACAATAGGAAAGATTTTTGCTTATTGCTAAAGATTGGCGTTATTCAGTCCGATAGTGATAACGCTCTTATTACTTATTGTGCCCTATTGTCAACATACACTATCTCTTGTAATATCTGAATAGGTAGTTTTTGTCCATAGTTTAAAATAAATGGGGGCAAATTATATATTCAGAAATGTTTATCTTAGTTCACGTAATATACAGTCGAATTCCTCTTACTCGCACTCCCTTAACTTGAAATATATTTTAACTCGAATATTTTCGAAGTCCCATACATTACCTACAAAGTTTATACATATGCATTCCTTTAACTCGAATTTCTCTGATTCTAATGTTTTCTCTAACTAGAAAGATATCATTCGAAATTGCCAGGTCCTGCATTTCTCTAACTAGAAATTGCCAACAAGGCAAGTCAATAAACAAACAGTAAACGACAAATTGCAGGAAAGATCCTGTAATGTGTACAGTACGGTGTTCGAGTGGTGTGCGGGTACCCAGTTTACTGCATCTATTCTTTCTTTTTGGTGGTATGTATTTGTTCTTTTAATCAATATGTTTTCTCGACGAAAACTTAAAAGTTTATCTATTAAACAAAAAATGGAAATATTAAAAAAGTGAATGATGGAATTAAAAAGAAAACAATAACTGCAGAAGATAATATACCAGCAAGTGCACTATCTACTATAATTAAAAATAAAATGTTTGTCTTGTATGTTTTATTGTTGTTGTATCTCCGAATCTGCAATACAAAATGGGGGTCCTCATGTAAGATTTCAAAATTGGGGGAGGGAGAAAAGGTGGCGTAACGAGTTCGGTTCCATTCCGAGAGCCCCCTGCATTATAACAAATCCTATTAAGATCTTTTTTTTGATTTTATGCAGTGCTTCTTGATGTGGGTTCCAGGGCACACTAATACCAAAGTAAATGACATGGCCCATGAATTTGCAAAACAAGCAGCGAACCCAAACCCTTCTTTGGTGCGTCAAAACACCAGTTCAAGAGGAAACTTCAAGACTGGGAAGCATAAGAACTGACATCTCCCTGGAGGAAAACAGCCGGATAAACACAAGCGAAGAAATATGTCAAGTGCTCCCCAAATAGTAATAAAAAACTTCTTGATCTAAGAAAATCAGATTTAAGGACACTCACGGGCTTGCTTACTGGATATTGCCTTTTAAATTATCACCTCAAATGGGCAAAGCTGATCAAGACACGTGCCGATTTTGCGAACTGGGAACTAAGACAACCGAGCATACACGAAGCATTAGGCCGGCAAAGGATTTAGCAGCTAGGACAGACGACTCTAACGCCTGACCAGATTAAAGCCCCCGCGTCAAAACTAATTATGAGATTTGTTAAGAACATCAGATTAGAAAGATAGTAAGCGAATAGCATATTCACAACAGATCAATAGGACGCAGTGAGAAGAGGTTATGTACGACACTTCTTAAAATTAATAAAATTTGTCGATATCGTTAAGAATTGTGTGAAATTAATCCTAGTTTCTGAGCCGGAAATTGTGCCCTCGATTTCGTAGAAATGTTAGTACGTAATGGATTGTAGGAGAGTTAAAGTTCTGCTAACATGCAATTGAATAATTATTGTTAATTAGAAATGGTCATGTGCAGGCACTTAATATTGGCGATCAAACTAGTCATAAATTTACAGTAATATGTGAAGCAGTGTGTGTGTGCAAATTTGCCCGAAAGTATTACAGATAAAAGACATATATATGTATATGAATCCATGTAAAGTTTTCGTAGTTCCACGATGGAAAAAATGTTACACATAAGTTAACATACATATAGTAGCTATATGTACCTAGTTTAATGAATATACGAGTATGTAGATACTTAGCTTAGATTAAATTTTCTTCATTGATAAAGTATGGTTTTGCTTATATGAATACATAAATAGCCAGAATTATAATACTAAGAGATGCCGCGTAAATGTTGATTCAAGGATATTGTCAGCAAAAGATGTTTCTAATACAACATTAGATTATTCCGAAAGAGCTTTATAATAACTGAACTACATTAAACAGCACGAATTTTGGTTTCCTCGCGATTCCTATTTGACATTTTTTTAATTTTAGATAGATAATTAATCAGCTGTAAAATAAAATTAAACACTCATATTCATTGAAATCAATTTAATAATTTAGATGAAATAAGGGAATTAATTAATCGAACATAACATACAAGCAAGCACAGGACACAATCTACAGAAATTCAAAAATACTATAAATTATGAAATCAGGCCCCAAAATTTCATGATTTTTTTTAAATTGATTCTCGACCTAATACTGCGAACACTACAGTGGATGTATTATCAAATTTTTATCCGATATTAAAAGGATACTTTTCGGTTACAATCAACGGTTTCTTAATATACACATACGGTCTCCTTTCAATACATATTATCATTCTATTTTGTAAACAGGCAAGAAATCTAAACAAAAAAGGCACAATACCATGTTCAAGGAATATACATATTTATTTATGTGCTCTGTATCTGGGGTGAGCTTGCTGATCAGACTACGATTGAAGCACTTAATGTGTGTGTTGTGCGTATAAGTGTGTTTTGAAGGTTTTACTACCTAATTACCTTAATATGAGAACTATTGAACTATAAACTATGGCTCAATAGCAAATAGTACGCGATTGGAGAAGCCAATCCTAGCGAAATGTGTCGCATTGCCTCGCCTAGAATTCCAGCCCTGTAACTTGAAACTGTTACTATGAAAGAACTGCCGTTATACCACTGTAACCACCGATTCTTATTACTACTTTAAATAGAAATTTATTCCGCACTTGACAATACTTCGTTTCGGAGAAATTACAGTTGAATAGGCAAACAAAAACATTTTCCTATGTTAGTTAGCTGAATATCATCCCAGTATAAAATTATTCTAAAACGGAGTGTAGTAAAAATATTGGTGTTTTAATGTCAAGCAAAGTGTTATTATTACAGTATTTTAGATTTTATGAATCGAGTCCTCATACTTATTTATTTAGCATAATTTCGATCGTATCTAATTTATCTGGGTAGCTTATGGTTAGATTTTTTAATCTATCAAGAATCAAACGTGTATTACAAATAACTATAATTTACTAAACGTGATGTATAGTTAATTTCACATAAAAAAGAATAAGTCCTGTAAGTTAATTTTGTATTTTGCACAACGCGTAAACCTGGCCTTTTAGTCATATTTTGATCGCTTTAGCTTGACAATTGTGGGAGAGGAATTGTGTGGGAGGAATATTTAGTGTCCTAGTTTTACATGAATATAACAGTACATAAGTACCTTTGTATTTCTTTTTATTGATCTAAAGGGGTTATGCGTTTGAAGTAGATGTGTTTTTAATAATCCAGGGATAATTCATCTACTATATATTTTAAATCATTCGTCTGTAAGATATGTACATATGTGGAACTGGTACTAAAATAGAAATTTTGTCCAAGGCGAAATGTGATAAACTCTGTGGCCACTAAAATCTTTGACCCATGTTTATTTGAATACGGACGAATACACATGGAAGATTATATTCATTAATTTATGTCTTTTATATATAATCACGCACATCCGCAAAATGTTTTTGTTAATGAATTGTGATGTAATATTCACTATGTAACTATGAACGCGTGTATAAATATAAATAATTTGCGCAAGAATAAACGATATAGTCCTATATTCAATAATCATTTATCTATTAGATTAATGAGAAAATTAATAAAATATCGTGAACCGTTTACAGTTACAAATATGGCTGCTCTATTTTGCAATTTTGTCGTAGAAATACGGATCTATGATAAAATCAGCTGTAAAACCGCTCCAAACGACGACTTTCTTATCATGAAGACCTGCTTGAACGATTTCTTGTGGATTTTCTGCTGCTTAGATTCTTCAGTTTTGAGTATTGACACCACTATTCAGCTTAAAATGTGCCTCATCTGTCCATAAAATACGGGATTACCATTCGGGTTTAATTTTCATCTGAGCCTGAGTACTCTAGTAACATATGCCCACAAAGTAGATGCATAAAGTTTGAAAAGTGAGAAAATATAGATTGAGTTGTTGGTTCGCTTTTATGTTGACATACGCCTGAATTCGGTATATAATCGCTGACTGTGTTAACCCTTTAAGGACGTGTACTACATATTCGTCACGTTTCATTCTATGTTCACTTATGAGCGAAATAAAACCATTTGTGCAGCGACGCTTGATGTATCGTATTCGTTAGGTACTTTCAAATTGTTTTTTACATTGGGGTAGGTCAACATTTTGCGAGTGGGACATTGATGTCAAATTTTTTCGTAGATTTTTGCAAACTTGGGGTTTATTGTGCTTAGTAATGTAGTACAGCATAGAGGCTAGAGGCATGTGGAATAGGTGGTGGTGAGGTGGCCGTTGAATTATAAACGTGACAAATTCGGTGACTTCGTTCCTCTCTCAGTTGTCTGTCCTATTTGAAACGTAACGATACTATTCATTTCGACTTTAGTAGGTTCAATAGTTGGAAATGTATCTGGCAATATTTTATGGAAAAAACGCCCCGTCTCAAAATACATTATTGGTGATAGTGAAGTTAGTTCTGCAAGTGATTGTGATGATCCTGAATACATCCCAAATGCTGAAGACAATCGAGACGATATATTTAATGAAAGTGAGTTAGATGGGAATTTGGACGATAATGCGGTCGACAATGTAGTGCAGCCGAAAGGGAAAAAGACAGTTTCTTACATGTACAACGATGTACCTAAAAATGTAGATGTAACAAGATCGGTTCCATTATGGAATGGAACACTTCCAAAATCAATGTCTCTTCGAGAACCGATTGAATATCTTCGTCGATTCTTTGATGACGATTTGATGAATTTACTGACGCAACAGATAAATTTGGACAGTGTGCAAGTAAATCCTAACTACTCGCTCCATTTGACGCTTGAAGAGTTAGAACAGTTTTTGGGTATAATTTTCATTATGTCACTGGTAAAATTGCCTAACACACCTTTGTAGAGGAATCCCCATTTCTACCATTCAAAACATTCGGACCATAATGAGTAGAGATCGATGGGAAGTTATAAAAAAACACACTGCAATGACAACCCAAAAATTAATGACCAGAACCCTGACAAACTAAGACCAGTAGCGGAACACTTGACAAGAAATTGCAAAAAATACGTAAGGAACAAATGTTGATTGTGGATGAGTAGATGGTACCGTTCAGAGGTCATTCCGGCTTGAAGCAATGTACCTATGCCGAAACAGTTCAAGACACTGGTCAACTATTGGTTGCTCTACCGGAGAGATTGCTCCGATATTGGTGTTTCAAAAAAGAATGGATTCAGTTTATTTGAATTCAAGAGCCAAATAGCTAAATGTTTACTAGACGATGGCAAAAGTTCAGAGCGAAAAAAATTGGGCCGCCCAGTAGCAGTTCCATTGATAATGAACAGGCTCTGAAGAAGACAAAAGGGCATGCAACGAAATCTTCACCCAATGAAAATATCCGCCAGGGTGGTGTCTGTCATTGGCGAATTGTACAAGAGAAACGGGGACGATGTAAGAAACCTGGCTGTAACGCAAGTCCAGTGTTTTATTGCGCAAAATGTTCAGTGTATTTATGTATAAATAAAAACTCAAATTGCTTCTACGATTTTCATCTAAAGTGGATGTTTTCTTCTGAAAGTAAGTTTATTATTTGAAATTTGTATGGTAATTTAATTTGATAATTTATTTCTTAGATGCCGAATGTATTGATTGATATTCTGAATTTTCAAAAAAAAAATCAACAAAAAAAATTCTGGCTTAATAGATAATTTATTTTTGTGATCACCATCACCAAAATATCCTTCTAACATTCTTCGAAGATTTTTTAATTCATAAAAAATATCGTACTTAGAGGGTTAAATGTTAGTGTATTTTCGAAGATGTAAGTCGTATAACAAAAAAATTTAAGGAAACGTGTGTATAGGTAGCTTGGACACAAAAAAATGTTTTGCATCATTTTCTAGAAGAAATTGTCAGCCGAAGAACGATCTATTCAATTTCTTCAAGATACAGCAAAGGATTGCCGGCTGCTGAAATTAGTAAACCTGGCAGAAAAATGCTATTAAATAGAAATCAACAGGACAAACTGAAAGACGGCGCAAAAATCATCTTGGGGCGTTGTCTGGTGTGTGATTTCTCTGAAAGCAAATTCACAGTTGCACATTCAAGATTCAAGGGGTCCTGCTATTAAAAGTGAGACGTATATCAGCAAATGTTTAACTAACTTAAGATGTTTTATAAGAGATAAACACGAGAATGACATTATTTTCTGGCCTGACAACGCAACTAGCCATTACGCCAAATCCACCAAATATTCCCAAAGCTAGGCCAATTGAGGATTTTTGGAATTTATTGTGCCAAGAGGTATATGTATAAGACAGTATGGGAAGGCAAAACTTCTAGACGAACTTACTCTGAAAAGCAAGAAATCTGTGAAGGAACTTGACTATAGCGTTGTTCAAGGGATGCTTAAAAATGTTTGCAGTGATCTTCGTAAAATTGAAGATGAGGGTCCACTTGTTTTCTTTATATAAAAGCAAATAATTCATACAAATTAAATGTTTGAACCAACTAATGTATTTATTTGAGATATAAAAAAAAATTAAAAAGTGTTTCCAAATATTCAAATTTGTGCATCTACTTTGGTGGCACATGTTCACTCTCAACCCCATTTTCGCATTCATAATAACGCTAAACTAAACCTTATCCCTGTTCTTTTCCATAGATACAGTAAAATCGCATTCCTTAAGCAATTAGAATTCGTTTATTTCTTGTTATTAACTTAATTTGTTAAAAAGCTGCCATTACATACATATATGTATGTATATTTAGCGAATGTAAATATGTAGGGACCCATTTTTTTTCGAATCTGAAATTGTTGTCATTTAATTATTTTGTACAATGGCGTGATTTTGAGTATTATAGCACTTTTATAATAAGTTTATGTAAATTTTATTGAATTAAATATCTTTAATATAACGTTCATCGTTAAATATGAAACTACCACTGACTTTATTAAACAGTATAAGTACGCCTGTCATTCACACGTTTTCGTTACTAATTTCATCCTTTTTAAGAAAACATGTTTTAGACATGCACACCATAAAATATCCTTGGTTCCAGAATAGGTCGTAAATCGAAAACCTATTGTTAAGAGGGATCGTACGAGTTGGTTTTCTAGCAATCATTCTTTTATTATGGTCGCATTCTCCAGCTAACGAAACATTGAGGAATACATGCTTACATAGATTTATATTTTATATGACGTTGTTTGCCACGTTTAAAATGGGTCAGTACAACAATACGTCTCTTTTATGCAATGACTCAGTATTACGAGCCTAAACTGCCGATAAACTACAAGAATGTGTTGTGTATGTACGCGAGATTTCTTCAATAAGCCTAAGTGCAATGATTACTACTTACAAGTAAGATTAAATCGTTTGATATTGCAATCGAAATGATGTACTAATATTAAGATGGTGTACACAAGTGTCTACAAGTAAACACTACTATGCAAAAGTAACCGAAATTAATCAGGTCAAAAGTGTAGATAAAATAGAACCAATTTTCCAAGTTTCTGAAAATAGTTGATAGACATTAATTATTGCGAATTGTTAAATAACTGTTAAATAAAAAAGCATATGGCAAGAAACGATATATCTTGATGTATATCGCTATATCACTTGAAAATATGAAAAAAAGTTTGTGCATCGTGTGGTGATCGACTGCTGAGCGTTTTGATTGAAGAGTGTAATTTGGTAGAAGCGGTGTGATATAAATCCGGTCAACAAAATTACAGTTAATAAAAAGCTACTATAGATTCGTGATGGACTACTGACCATTAACCCCTGTATTAAAAAAATGAACAACATGTAAGATCTTTTGCGTCCTTTGTCCGTGAAAACTTTTATTTAATGCAAGGTAATGGTAATGTAAGGCATATACGCCGGTATATTCACCATTAGTTGACAATTCATTGTTGCAGAAAACCTGTTTCGAACCATGGAAAATGGAATCAAATTCGTAAAGACAAGTTTGTTGCAATAAGCACAAGTGTCCCTGACTGTATACCTACCGTAAGTGGGGCTCTCGATGGTATTATTAAAGTTGTTTATCTCTAATTTATAGCAGTTTTGTTGACATTTAAATAGATCAAAAGTACTTTAAAAATTCAAGAGTCTGTTTAACTTTTCAGCTTAGCGTAGTTTAATGAGTACTGCGGCGATCTGCAGACCAGTAGGAGTAAGAGAAGAGATAACGGCAGTGCAGCAGAGCACTGTGTTTGGGTTGATTTCTATTTTTTTAGATTGTCGGCGTTTGTTTCCTCTACAAATAGACTTAATAAAACTATAATAGATATGTATGTCTTCTGGGTGTTGCTGCGTAACTGCTTTTCGGCATCATGTTTCGTTGATCAGGTTGTCAGCTTGTTCAGAAGTTCCTTAAAGACTGTCAGTGGAGAACATCTAAAGAAGCTGACAGCATGATCAGCAAAACGGCGAGCCAAAAGCAGCTACGCGACAACACCCCGAAGACATATATATTACCGTCGTGAAAGCCTACACTCAACCATTAATAAAACTAGTTTGGTTAGCTAATGCTATACCTGATTTTAGCGCCCAAAGTTTCTACCATAAATTTCAACAATCATCACCATAATTCCAACTGTTTTATGAATAAGTCTTTCAATATATAATGGATGGAAAATAAATGATTGATTTTTCCACTTCAATTCTTTCTTGCAGCTATTCAAACACAAGGAATACAGTATTCAAGTGGTCCAAGCTTGCTGCTTGTACCATCAACTTAAAGGCAAGATTTGTGATTTAGAGAGTCGAATAGAATACTTAAAATTGTATCAGGACTCAGCAGCTCAAAACCTACATATACAACGGATTCATTTTCAAAACTTTTGTGACTCGATGAATGCCGTAATTTGTCTATTGAAACGTGGCCGTTTCTGTAACGGTATTGTTGCTCAAATCATAATTGATCATTTTCATAATGATAGAATTCGATAACCTGTAGAATTATAAATTATAGAAAAAAATTCTCAAAAACTTTCACATGTACGATGGATTATTTTTATCTAACAGCCGACCTGCTTAATAACAAATGTTGAATAGGTACATTTTTTTATATCCTTATGCTCAAAACACGACGTAAAATATATTTATCACTTATATTTATTAATTTATTAATTATGCATTTGTTAGTTATCGCTTTAATATACTACTTTCACTCGAAAACTCGACTGAAATTTTAGTAAACCTACCTGGCTTAATGAACTTTTGCAGACACTCAGAACTGCAATAATAAATAAAAAGAACATGCAATGGTGCACTTGAAAGCATTATACGCGGCCATATTTGGTAATCGGGTCATTCTCACAACAGTTTATTTATGAAACCCATTTTGCACTCCTTGGTGAATTTGCATAATTCCAGATAAGTACCAGACGCTATAGTAGAGGGAAACGAGAAAGCGCACGTTGTAATGTTTTGTTTTCGGCTAAATTTATCGGGAGCGTCAGATTTAAAGTTATTGTAAATTACTTTACTGTTAAGTAATGTTAGAGAGATAAGTAAGAGTTCAATGTGTGACCTTGTGGATAATACTTTGATAACGGATTTGTATAATACGAAATGATCTATCTGTACTAATTTTTAAGGTATAAAACAGTTTATAATTTCGATTTAGTAATTAATTTATTATTACAGTCCAACTATGTGCAGTTAAGTATGAGCAATCTTTTATTAAATTTATTTGTCTTGCCACTAAATTAAACAAAAAAGAATACTTCTTTATTTAACGAATGGCCTTATTTTAATTGCTATTTAGTCTAGAGACTCTGCATGTAGGTAACGTTTATCGTTTTGCTTCATTATTTTTTATGTAAGCTTACTGGGCGTTTCAATGCTGCATATTGTATGTTTTTTTTAACTAACAATAGTAGTATTGGGCGATCAAAAAGGAATGTCTTGATCTTACACTACTTTTCACAATGCATATATGTATATTTGCATCCATTTGGACACGCGGTTATCCACAGGCGTAGAATGTTTTATATTAAGAGTATTCTTTTTAGTTAGTTAGGCAATCTGATATACACAACTGTACGAAATGGAATTTACAACACTTGACTTTCATAGTCGATTTGCAAATCAGGATATTGCTCCATGGATTCATTTGCACAACGTGCCACCGTGCCTAAAGTACGCTTCTACAATAAATTGATCGTGCTCTAGCGTAAACGGCATCTTTCACAGATTTCAGTCAATCGATTAGTATTAAAAATACTGATTTTTAGCCTCTATACAAAAATAACAAATTTTTCAACATAAAATACAAGTAACGTACGTCTATGAACAGAAAATGACAGTTATGACATATTATTTAGTAAAATCCACAAAAAATCGCAAAGTTGCTAACTTCATGTAAAACAATGGATGCAAGTATTAGTATAGGTACTGTGGAAAGTAGTGTATGATCAGGACAACCTTTTTTGATCTCCCTATACTAATATACGTTTATAGTTCAAAAGCTAGAGGACAGTTAGAGAATACACCTCATCCATTATACAAGATACGCATGCGCATACAAATTTAGGCAGAAATATAAAATTTAAGTCGGTAAAATATTTTGATAATCTTCGAACAAATACCAATTTATGGGAAGCAGACTTACACGTCTTCTTAATATATAAGTTAAATGATCATATTAAATGAAAGAAAGAAGGGCGCTAAAACTATTTGGGGTCTTAAAAATTTCTTATTTGCCTATACAGCTGTTGAACATGCCTTCTCTGATCATGTTTCTCTAAATGCTCTAGTATTTGTACTTGACCATATTTTTCAATTTGAGTCTTTTTTATTAGCCCCCATTGAAACAATTTTCGTAATCGACTCTTCTTTGTACATACCGTACTCGTTTGGATCTCATCATAATCTTATAGCTGATAATATTTAGTACTTACTATGAGAACAATTGTTATATTTTAAATTAGGTATCTAGTTTATTTGAGCAATGTTATACTGTGCCATATGGTTATTAATCTAATGGAAGTTATCCTTTTCTAGTCGATGATAATTTGCTCTGTTTACACCTGGTTCACATTTCATACATTTTTTTGACAGTAGGATATGTAATACGCTGTCAGTCTCAATGGGCTTTATATGTGTTTTGTGTTCTTTTTGACCAATAAATCGAAATATCATCTCATTAATATAAATAGATTTTTTGTTTGGCATGAAGATGAGATTGGCAGGTGACTAAGAATACGTACCGATATGTCTAAAACGTATTGCGGAACTTATTGTGGGAAAGATGCATTTCTAATAGTACGTAATTTTAGCATTAACGTGTGTTTCCTTTAATATTATAGTAATAATTTCTTGCTATTGAAGAGCTCGCTGGATAATATGATCAAAAACACGTTAGGAGACAAAATACCTGTTTGCCGAGTCACTACATAGTATGAGAAAGTACAATATGTAGCATTAGTTTACATGAAAACTTAACACAAGTAAAGCATATGACATTCTGAGTATCAGACGTCTCATTACACTTATAGTTGACCATTGTCTCGCACGTTCGAAATAGTTAAGACAAAAGCGTCATCAATTGCTAAAGGTATACAGTTACGTCTTAGTCAGATAAATGTAGGTAATTATATAACGTCCCACCTTTCTTTGTGTGCGTGTAAGAAAATCCGTACAAGCAGAACTCCCTGCTGCATAAAAGCAGTCTACAATAGCAGTGACCTCGTGTGTTGCAACAATCCAGCAAAAAGAACAACGCGAAGTCAGCGCGATGGTATCGAAGCTTATTGGATATGGAGGTCTAGAAAGGCGATCTCTCGAAGTAAATTTCATGAGCAAATTCGAGTGTCAAACTTTGAATGCGTTTCGATTACTATCTCTGCGAAGATGTACGATATGAGTATACTAGAATGGCATAAAAAGGATATGCTATCGTCCATAAAATCTTGATTAACACTGATTATGCTTCAGATTATAATAATCGTGAAGGAGATATTTTGGGCGTGTATCGTTTTGGTTTAAGTCAGTAAACTGAAGTAATAATAATACTGTCATTTGTTTATTTTTTATGCTAATTTTACATATCTGAAGAAATGTTTGGAAGTTGAATGCACATATATTCATAGAAGTCTATGCAGTTACAGTAGTATTGAGCCGCTGTTGCATTCTTAATAGTATTTAATTTACTGACTACTGATGCTAAAATGTGATAATTTAACGGCAAAATAAATGTTTGATAAACGAGCCATTGGACTAGTTCCACGATTCAATTTTGATCGGTAAACGGAGTTGGCAATGCTCGTTTGTATTTGCTGAACGTATTAGCTGGAAACATAATTGATTCAGATTTGTGAAAAAGAGCTATTTAAATATCGTTCTTTCTACACAATATGTGCTATATGTTTAGTTACATTTTAAATGGTTGTAGCTCTTTCTTTTTGGCATTGTAACTGTTCAATTTTACAATTTCTAAGATGCAACCATAATTATCACTTTTTTAGATGATATTCCGACAAATTTTCAGCATTTCTCGTAGGGTCATTAAGTTGAAGTTGAAAGACCTCTAAACGGATGAGAGCTTTTATTCAGAGATGTAAGATCACACTTGAACCCAATCCGAACATAAGGCACAACTGCTATTCATTTATAGAGAGAAAGAACTAAATATTTCTGGCATAGGATCAGCGTTGGTCTTCTATTCTCCTTTTACTCTTGGACTTTACACCTGTTAAGAATGAGTAACCAATTTGTAGTTTGTTGAACTTCATAATTTTGTCAATGCAATTTAATTACACCAATTAACACCTTTTGTCTTGAGCTCTACACTACAACTCCGCGCGAGAATTTTTGTTGAGTCACCTATTACTAAAGAGCTGCTCTATCATGACTTGCAGTCAGACTACTGAATAAGTCTGGTACAGTAAAAGGCAACTCCAATCTCTCTTTGCGAAATCATCGACTATCTCATTTCCTTTACATTTCCAGTCTCCTAGTACTCACATCACTATAACTATGTTCTTTTGGACCAGAGTTTTAAGAATGTGCCAACAGCTCCAGGTTAGCTTGGGTTCAAAGGTAAACGTACTAGAGCATTTACTGTTGCTTGATGGTAGCTAACGTTGTTAAGAAAACAGTTGCGTCAATATAATTTTCTGTAATAAACCCCAGCTTAATTTAAATATATGGGTTCTTCGGTATACATACGTAATAATTTTTATGGATTAACAAATTGCTCAAATAGTTGCACAGCTTTCCATTAAAACTACTACTACGTAACAAAATGGTTCAGAAATTTATATGATGGAAGAGCAGAGAAGAGGAATTGTTGTTACATTTTGATTTAGATTATGTCTTATGAAAACGAGAAAAAATCTTGGAATGCCAAATTATCAAGCAGAAAAATTAACAGAAAGAAGAAAAGAAACCAGAACTAACAAATAAGATATTCGGTAACACTAGTTCTCTACCTTTCTCTTAAAGCAGTTCACGCTTACAGCACTTTTAATTCAAGAGACGATTGCGTTCCGTCAATGATAAATTGTGCGCTGGCGATATGAAATAAAAATGGAATTCATTATTTGTTGGCAGTGACCGTAGGCTTTGCAAAGTTTCCGCAATATACAAGCACAGAGAAGATAGTATTTGCAGGACATGGAACCAAAATCTGCAGGACTCCGGCGAAGGTAGTCCAATCATATTTTGTATGCAACTTGAAAACTCACTGCATATTTGGGAACCAGCTCCAAAACACAATTCCGTATCTCAGCGTCGATACAAACGCAGAGTGGTATTAGCTAAGCAAAATTTCCGTTAGCACCAAACGGCGAATTCTAAAGAAAACACGCAGTTTTTCACATAATTCAATACTAACGGTTATACTATGTCAAGCCACTGTCTATTAGTAGATCTAGAAATTTAGTACATGCTATTTGTTGTATATATCTGTGTATCTGTGTGTATGTTCAACATGTACATATGTCTATATCTCCACATAAGTTAGTAGTTAATTACATCAAGAGTAATGCAACTATCATCAAGACAAAATAATGCTAGATAGAATAATTGTATGCTTGTATCTTGTTTTATAAAATGTTGTAGTCGTTCGGAGTGAACAAGAGGGGAGATTTTGCGAGATGCTACTGGAGAAAAATATCTATTTTCCTTTCTTATTTTTTAATGCGATCTGACATAAGAATCTGATTTGTTTTGCATTTATTCTGACTTGTCTTTGTTCAACGTCTTTGTGTCTTTACTATAAAGTATCATTCGATATATTTTTCTTTTTCAACACCCTGGCATCCTCCAATTTTACAAGAACATGTTCTTAGCGTTTATATATTGTTATAACTATATTTCTTTCTATCGCTTTTTAATATTTTGTTAATCCTGTATGTAACTAACCTACAGCGCAGCATCATGACTTCAGGTACCAGTTCATTTCAAAGTTCATTGTTTCTGCTATATTTAATCTTTCCGAAGTTTATTTATTTCTGTTGCTTTGCCAGGCAGATTTTTAATTGGATATATTTGCTGCTCTTTACATATAATTTCCGCTTCTTGTTCTCTCAATTTTTAAACGGATAGTCTACGTTCCTGTTAACTAAGGTTTTGAATTACCGCTTATTTTTCAAATTCTTCGTATTATACACTACTGTGTAAAAGAAACCAGCAATATTCTACAACAATGACAAGTACATAAATAAACGATCTATAATGACAATAAATTTTTTTATTATATACCTATCGAGTATGATTGCTAGTTATACATTTATCACAATACATGAGTATTTTTAATGTTTCAAATGCGAATGTTACTATTTTGTATGGCCACCTTTAAATTTAATAACGTCGTTGATCCTGTTCTGTGCGCTATCATGCAGTTTCTGAATATATTCATTGGAGATTTTGGTTCATTCGTCTTGTAAGACTTTTCACAGCTCCTTCACATTATTGGGTGATTTTTCATATCTTTTTTGATCAAGATAATACCAAACATGCTCTATAATGTTAGGGTCCGGACCTTGTAGTGGCCAAACCATTGTTCTTAATATCCCATTGCTCTGTTGTTGGGCCAAATAATTTTTATTTAATCTGGAAGTATGTTTAGGAACATTGTCCTGTTCAATATAAAATTTTCGCCTATAAGGCGTAGTCCTGAAGGGATAGCATGTTCTTCTAATATTTTTTGTATGCTTCTGCAGTTAATCTACCATCTATTTTTATGAGATCGCCACCAGCATTTGCAGAGATACATTGCCAAACCAATAGATTGCCACTTCCATGTTTTACAGTTGCCTGTAGACATGGTTCCTAAACCGATTCTTCTGGCATTCGTCTTACATATTGACGTCTATTTGTGTCAAACAGTTGAAACTTAGATTCGTCAGTCCATAAGACTTTAAGCCACTCATTGTTTCCCCAGAATTTATGGCCTAAAGCATATTTTAATCTTTTCTCAATAAAGGTTTCTTTATTGCTATACATTCTCGTTAACTGGATCTCTTCAACGATCTTCTCAAAGTTGAAGCGTGCACAGATGTGCCCATTATTTCTGCCATGTCCTGTGCTAGTTGTCTGCTTACTTTCTTACAATTTCGTAAAGCTGTCATTTTTAAAAAACGTTCATCGGTTCCACTAAGCTTTTTAGGCCGTCCTGACTTTGGTTTATTGGCTACTTAACCACTTTCGTTAAATTTCTAATTATACTTTGTACACTGTACCGTGAACACTTAACACGTTTTGCAATTTGGACCTTCTTCATGTAACGCAACAATTTTATGTCTGTTCACAAGAGATATTCCTGACATCTTGTGAGTTCTTTAAATTCTTTCACTATTACAAATTGCACAGTTTCAATGGATTGTATTACACGAATTGGGAAAGAGACTTACACAAAACAAAAATGCAAATTTATTTTTAAAATATACTAAAACTTTTTCGTATGATAAATGATGATAAGCAATGAACCAATGTGTAAAAATTTGATTTTATTAAAATACGTTTATCTGCAATGAAGTTTCTACGGATTATCCTTCCTACGAGTCGCTTCAGGCGGACCATAAGATATTATTTCCCCTTGTGATTAAGAATTTCCTAGGTCTTAAGAGTAATAAATCATATTTATTCTTCGGATTAGATGTATTTCATGTTCAGCACGAAATTATATTCCACACTTTGAATAAATGTGTTTTTAGTAAAATATCATGAATTTTGTAAGGTGCTGGATTCTTTTGCAAAGTAGTGTATTTGTTACTCTTTCTGAGTCGTTATTGACATTGTTAATATTCTTTATTGACACTCATCTTTCTTCCAAACTTTCCCAATAATTTGTCGTTATTCTGTTATTAAAACTTAATATATAACGTGTATATAGACAATACCAATTTTCGTAATATAGTCGTACAGCAAGAGTTTTGCTAGTAAGTTACACAATCGAGGTATGTAGATGTATTCAGGCTTAAACAGGGTCGCTTAATTTTTAATGCTCATCTGTTATTTGAATAACACGGTATATTTGATAGCAAACTGAAAGCAAATTTATTTTAGCGCAAGACATCAATTGATTGCTGTGTATGTGTGGTCCATAGAGTTCTTGACCTCGAATACGTTGCATTATCAGTAACTTAAGTCGAGGAATGGCTACTTCGACTACAGCGGTATGTTATACCACTTTAATATTAACTTCATATTCGCATAAAATTTTTATCATATTTATTGGTGCCAGAAAGTTAGTTGATAATTTTTTATAGCTATCTCTTGGATCCACGTAAACACGCAAAATTGTATAACAGTGTCACGTTGCATTTAGGTGACACTCCATGTACGATATAGATTGGTGGTCAAGAGAAATACAGAGGTTAGTGTTGTGCATTTTCAAAATTCTGAGTTAGCTTGCAAATGATCGTTGGTGTATTTTGTAGATCTGTAGTATTTTGGCAGTATTTTATTTACAGAGCTAATTGTTTCCTAGGATTTTTTTTTATAATTATTAAAAACTAAATTTCGTTTTTAGTAATGATTGCGTAAAAAACTTATTATTAGCTTCTTTTTCAACAAACATAAATGCTGTATACAATACGACTTTATCTGCACCAAATCATTTGAGATCATTTCTAAATTTAAATTATTCAATTTTATTAATACAAACTTTGATTTACACCGCTAAAACAAAGAAAGCGCTATAATCGAATCGGGAACAATTTCTATACATTCTTGAGCATTGTTGAACTAGCGAGGAAACAAAAAGCCAATCAGTCCTACTGAGCGGGTTTACGACCGTGTCAAAACATTCGTCATTTCACCTAATTTAATGAGCGAGAGCATTTTACTACTTCTCGTTAACTGGCTTCTATTTTTAAAGCAATGATTCAAACTTCTTTAAGATCATAAGTGAAATTAGAACAGAGAATTGCCATTTACTGTTTACAGAAGTCCGGCGTTTCCGCTATAAAAATATTGCTCCTGGTGGAAATCAAGCTTGCACTACTACACCGGTGCCTACGAGATATGTAAACAGAACCATAGAAAATGTAAGCTTGTCAGGAACACATGTTTCGTTGTGCAATATAGCGCTAAAAATATCTGCGCGGTTTATAATTATGCAGAAATATATGTATATATATCTTTAATAGACATTTTCAGGTAATTGGATAATTGGTTTTTAAATCACGCATTTTTACAGATACATGCGTTCATGACGAATATAGACGAAATTGCAATAATATGTCTTGCTTGTATGCCACTTTTAAACCTAACAAATGCTCTCTAATTGCAAGTAATACAGGTATTAATGAAGCATTTTATATGTAATATAGAAGGGAGTACCTCGGAGTGGTGAGAGCTGATATATTTATGTATAATAGAATGTATTATTTATAAACAATCAAATATTTCAGACAGGCAAGAGCTAATTCTGCGAAAAATATGATACTAAACAGATATCTGTCAACCGACAGCGATTTTGCAATGTCTATAAAAATTTCGACGCTTTGTAAACAAACTTTCCTTCGTCCCTTTTTTAATGTTGTTTTGATTATTTAGCAGCCATTTGCAAAACTATAAAATTGTTCATAGGTTATGATAATGTTAGTTTATGTTATCCTTATGGCAGATTACGTAATTCCTGTCATTTGCGGAATTATGTCGCGAGGATGTTGGGCATTACACGCGTTAAATTAAGTTTGCTGTATGCACTGGCAGGAAATATGGTTGTTGGCAGCTTTATTTAAAATTAGACTCTGTAACAGTAAGTAAATACTAACCATGCCACACTCCTCTGCACTGTTAGAGGTAGAATTAGCATATCCTGGTCTACAAAAGAACGTTTAGGCACTTCTTGTTCCAAACAGTTATTGACTGCTAAGCATGCAACACTCACTGTTTAATACTAAAGAAAATCGCACATTTTCTGCTTGATGTTATTATTTTTTTATGATCGTAATAAAAAGTGTATGATTACATTTACGGGATACGAGACATAAAGTCTGCAATGTAAAACTCTATAGAAAATTCAGCTTTCCACAGAATAAAAGCGACATTATCTTAGACCTCTTATATTATTGATAAAACATCCTATAATTTAATACATCCACTTCCTCTTTGGTTTTGATCAAGTCTTTTAATAACTTGTATGCTTCTTCAACGAGAACAGATAGAATATCTTTCGCTTTTTGATGAAGTGGTGACTTCAATGACCTTAATACAACCAAACGAAATAACGTATGAAAAATCTTGGCTAACAGAAACTTTAAGCGACAATGCCAAATTCGGCTGTAGTTGAATGGCTTACCAACATCTAAAAGCAGTTTCTAAAAGCATTTTACATTAGTTGCAGGCAATAACTTTGACGCCAATCTGTAGAAATATTGGTGCAAATCAGCCATCAATATTTATATTGTGCCGTACCATTAAATGTACAAAATAATTATTTCTGGTGATCAAGCAAGTATCCATATTCTACATTGAACGGTTTCGGATTTACTTTGATTTGAAGTTGACGACATTTACAGCTCCCACCCTGTTGTAATAATAAGTTGGATGTCGTAAAATTGGATTTAGTACCAAGGAAAAATATGAAATTGTCGCAGTTAGGGTAGGGATGTTGAGATCCGATACACGAAGGCTATTTCACAGTCAACTGTACCGGGGATTCGCAGAACTACGCCGAGAAGCTTACGTGCTGCAGTAAACCCATTAGCAAACCTAAACGAAATAGCTTCAGGAAGAGGAAATCGATTGAGCACCTATCCCAACAAGATTACACAAGGTATTAGTAAAGTGCAGAATCGACTCGGCAATGGGACCAGATATAAACTTCACTGAAAGTGAAGAGAAAAGAGATTCCCTCCTTCTAAAAATTCGTATTTTTAAAGGAAAAGATGTCACCTTTGGAAACATACACGAGAAATGCAAGAAACCGACCAAGGAACCTATAATAACTGGACACATATGTAGTACTGAATGGATAAAATGGGCTATAACTAACTTTCAGACCTTCAAGACACTAGAAGTAGGTGTAAGTCGGAGCAGCTTAGAATTAGGATACATACCAGAAGATGGGTGAAGGGTCGAAGTCATTTTCTGAATTTGAGCTGGCAGTTCAAATCCAAAATGCATTGATGAATAAAGAACCTGTGGTGTGCGCCTCTCTACACACATAAACAACATTTTATCCGAGGCTATCAAGAAAGCATTAATTGAACGAAGGGTAGAGTTCACGACATCCAGATGGTTGAAAAAAAAATCACGGGCAGGATATTGATATTTATTCATTGAATAAAGGAGGTGAAATATTTTATTCTGAACATTAAACATTAAAAAAAGGGCCGTAATGGTTTGTAGAAGTTTTGCCGGAAATAATTGGAGATGTAACCCAAAGTACTACTCTGGATGTATGTATATACATTAATAAGATCAACGATCACTTATGGTACAGTGGCTTGGAGTAAATGAATTAATCTGCCATTGCGATAATTAATCTCTCCAAAGTGCAAAGATTAGCAAGATGGGCAATGAGAACCTGCCCTACAGCAGCGATTGAAGTGCTACTAAATCTTACTCCTACCAGGCTGGAGAGCATAACCAAAAGTGCAACACGCACAGTGATGGTTTAGCATACACCTCAGCAGCCTGAAGATGACAGAACTTGGGAGACGCACGGAGACGATATGCTAAGGAAGCTCAGCTTGGTGAAGGGATTACGACAAAAACTTAGTACCAAAAGCGAATGGAGCAAAGACACTGTCATCAAACGAGATCTTCAGAATGCATCAACCTCATTAAAAACAATATTCCCATATTGACAGGGATCCTATCAGGCCATTGCAAACTGAATGGACATTTAAGTAGGTTTAGTATAACGAAGGAAGCCGAATGTTGATATTCTGGTGAAGAGGATGAAACATCCATCCATCTACTTTGAAGCTCCTCTGCACTGTGCAACTCTAGGGCCTTGCATCAGGGAGTATGTAAAATTGAAGAGGGAAAATACTAAATCTGGGGCCTTCCGACAATCTTCACTTTTCCAAGAAAGTGTGTATAATTTTCTAGGTTCTGAAATACTACTCATACTAGTTTTAAAGTTTTGTTTATTTTTTAATATTTTTTTTATCAATAGAATTAATTTTGACAATGAGCAACTGAATTTATTCCAATTTAAAATACGAATATATTACAGTTATCCATTATGTTCTATATGTATATAAATATAAAACATTTTTGTCTACCCGATATATCCACATACATATGTATGTATTACCTATAATCTGTGTGGGGGAATTTCATTTTGAACTTTATCGCTATAGTAAAAGGTAATACGTTAAACTAACGTTGACTTAAACTTACACTTTACGTTCTGTTTACTTACTGATCCTAATACTTGTCAGAAGTCAATATATCTTGTCACATGCTCTATATTATTATATGTAGATGTGAATGTTGTGCGTGGTGATAGCTGTTTCTTGCGGTTGTTGATTTGCAGCGCTGCAGATGTTTCACATACTAGGCGAAGAGATTTCCGTCATGCGTTTTATTCCTATATACATACGTTGCCAGACCGTTCAGATTCTTTTAACAAGTGATGAGTCTTGGCGGGTTGGTTGACCCAAATGTTTAGGTTACAATTAGTCATTGTGTCTTCATAGTTAACGTGTACTTCGTTCTGTTTTGGTTTGTCGGTTGGTATCTTGGCAATGAAATAGTTCCAAGAGTTTTAAAGATGCCGGAACCGCTGTTGTTTTCTTAGATATTTGAGGATAGTGAACGCGATCTAGCCATACTAATTACTAGGACTGGAATTTAACGACCAATTTTGATGGCAACCGAAGAAATGTGAAAAATAAACAAGAGGAACTGAAATTTATGACTTCTTGATTAGCTTTCCAGAACATAATATATAGAGGATGCTAATCATATGTGTAAAAACAGTAATGTAATAAAGAGAGTGGAAACATTTCGTTTGACAAATTAATGGTAGAATAAGTGATTTAATTAAATAAAATCAGTTTTATAAGCTCCTGTACAGTAAATTCTATCATTACTGCTATTCTATATGTACGCATGTATATAAGAAGCACAATGCAGTAGAAACTCCATTTATTATTAGTTTATCATTATTATAAAGTTTACACACGCATTTACACTGGTAGGTCATCATATATGTACTATGCGACTAATTTCCTTCATATATTCTGATCTAAGTAAGAGAGGTGATAAATTTTAATGTTTTGTTGAACATTATTCATATGATATGTAAAAGGATTTGGAAGCATTGTTTGATCAGAAGGATATTTTGGAACGTCCTAACGTATTTTACACAATTTTATTTAATGGTTGTAGTATCATTGTCACTATAGTTCCACAAATGTTGGTCTTTAGTTTTCGTAATTTTGGCTACATTGGTTGCTATTCAACAAGATTATACATAAATTTTATTAACTGCAATTGTCGTCTAATCTCTAACGATTCAACATCAAATTGGTGAAGTAGTAACTGATAGTGATAGCCACGCTCAGGGTAAGAACACTTCTCAAGTGTAAATATTTTGAAAGCTTTCTTTGAAGTTTCCACGCTTATTTGTGGGAAGAGTAGAATGGATGACAAATCAGAGAACCATACTGCAGCTTAAATGCAACGAGTGCGAAGGAAAGCAGTTTAATTGTTTAATGGTTAATTGAACTTACTGTGGTGGTACACATCTTAAGATTATCTGCGAACGTATTATATATCATCAGTATTAATGCAATACATCAATTCCCTAATAAATAAAATGAATATGAGTGGTCCTAGATTGGAACCTTGTGGAACCTTTGAAATATTGAAACAGCTGATATTTGTATCTATTGTAGATTACATATTGTTTTCTACTAGATAGGCAAGAATGTAACTAGAGAATCGGTAAAATCAAGTATCTTCAGTTTTTGTAATAGTAAATTGAATTCACTTCTATCAAAAGTTGTTGATATACCTGTATAAATAGTATCCATTTGACCATAAAAGGCGAATTGATCAGCTGAATATTGGGTAAAATGAGGCAAATTGTAGACCGTTTTATCATTGGAGATAAATTCTTGAATAAAGAACTGATTGAAAGATCTTTCAAAATTAAGAATGGATATTGGGCCCTGATTCCGCACATAGCCCATTAAAACTGGACGCGCCTAAGAATATTTCGATAAGTTTGAAAACTTTGCGGACAATAATCCCAAGTTAAAGCTCCCAGGAGCTTTAACTTGGGATAACTTGAGAATAACTTGGGATAACTTGGGAAGAACTTGACAGTTCTAATGTATTCTCTTACCAGTAAGAGAATACATTAGAACTAATGTATTCTCTTACCAGTAAGAGAATACATTAGAACTGTCCGACAGTCACGTACTAAGAAGCGCGATAGGATTGCCTTTATTATTGAATGTGTTGCTTGAGTGAACTCCAAATCAATTCCTGAAAGATTTAGAAATAAACTTAGTAAAATGTGACCAGCTTTATCCGCAACATTACCATCAACTATCTTGAGAACGGTATGTACCCTTTTGAAGGTAGAGATGGTACCTTCATTTAGCTACAAATTCGGTATGTGAAATAACTATTCGCTTTCCCTTGAAACAAGAATATTGGCACATCCACGAGCCATCATTCCAACCTGTCTTTGTAGTATTTTAGCTGTCGGATTACGTTTCCTCCTAGCAGCAAAATCTTTTATTTTCTAAACTTCTTTATTTTGTCAGATATTTATACCGTATTAGTTGCATTTTTGCGAATATACAATTGCTTGCAGCCATTAACTACGAGTATACCTGATTTAAAACTGTCCTTGTTCATAATATAGGCGACAATTTAAAAGATCTCGGATACTAATTTTCTTCGATTGTCCGTTGTCATTGGTTGTTTTTTAAATAAATCATTCTGAAAAATGTTTTGGTACTGTAGTACCTATTTTTCCGTTAATTTTGATATTCTAGAAATTGTCCGTCTTTTAGTTCTAGAAATGTTACTCTTCAAATTATTGCATACTTTCAGGATAATGTGCTGTTTCGGTACTCCAATGATTTCTTGTAATATGTTTTATATCAACATCGCCTTCTATCACTAACTACCACTACTTTCACTTTGCAAAATAGTAGTATCCACAAATACCTAATTTATTGAATCTTTAACCCTACTCCACGCCTTCCAAATGTTTTTCTTTCACAAATTTCAATGTCTAGACTTTAATACCACTATCTTTCAACAACAATTTATTATTTCTCACCTTCTCATGTATATTTATTCTCGGAAATCACTTTATTTAGTTAACAATATGTAAATATTATTAAACGCATTAAAGAATATGTATAATACAATCATAAATGTGTAGATTCGAATTGCTTACTCATTAATAATAAAGTTTAAATTGTATGAAATGAAACACAATTTTATTAATTAAGACAATCCACTTTCTCCCCAATATGGTCCACTTTCTTAGAGAATGTTTTCGATATCCGTGGTACGAGGTACCAGATTATGATCGATAATTTTTTAAGTCCAAAAAAGTCAAGTCGTTAGAAATATGGACAAACTATACTAGCAGGCACGCCTGGAAATAATAATAATCTTAATGCTATTATTGTTGTTCGAATTCAGAACAATATTAGCTATGTTTCATATTTAACACATTGTCCTGCAGTAGAAGAAATGGCGTAATCCCGTACTTTATGACTAATTTAAATCCTAACACGTTTACTGTAGATCTGTGGAGAAGGTAATAGAATTGAATTGGGTGGATGTATTTGATACTTTCTGTAATACACCTTTAAGTAGTCATTCTTCGGACATTTATTATTTGACCTTCCACTACGCTATAATACTGCTCCCGTGACCATTCCCAAGATGAGTGACGAACCGTATTGTATTAAAGAGGAGACTATTGATGTACCATCACGGACTTTGGTTATGTCCGGCATCTAGCGGTACAGCCTGCGCTCCTGTCACTATTCTCTTTAATATCAAACGGACATGGTGACAGGAGCGCAGGCTGTACCGCTATACACCGGACATAACTAAAGTCCGTGGGTGTACACTCACGGATTTTAGTTATGTCCGGTATCTAGCGGTACAGCTGGCGCTCCTGTCACCATGTCCCTTTTATCTTTAAAGGGAATAGTAACAGGAGTGCAGGCTGTACCGCTAGATACCGGACATAACCAAAGTCCGTGATGGTACACCCAAAGAAAGAAAAGTTCGGACAGTCTCAATATGTTGTTATATAGTAACTACCCGACTACTTCTTTCTTTGGGTGTACTTTCCGAGTTTGCAACGGCCAGTACTACTACAATGAGGGTGTAAGTTACATATACACATACATCAATAAAGTTACAAACAAAATTTTGATATATTTTGCACTAGCACTTCCTAGTGTTATTTTGTAAAGTATTTGTAGTGCTCTTATAACTTATTGCAAACTATTAAAATGCCAAACTCTTTAATAAGAAAGCTACTTATATCGTATATTATTTATTATTAATGTTATAAACATTAATTGCGTATATAACGTTTTTAATTTCGCTAATTAGTTACTTCTGTTACAGAGCAAAGAGGATGAGTATTAATCAACTTCCACAGTTGTATCAATTTTCTGCGTCATTTTCCTGACTATTCTCGAGGTTGTTGAAACGGAAATGTTATCTTCTGCAGTTTTGTTCCCAGAAGTGAGATTATTGCCGGCCATACACGCGCTTTTAGATAAATAGCTCATTGATATATGTAGACCGTATTCTGTAATATAAATACTGTACTTGCATTCGCGTATATATTTATTTATGCGACAGTAACAACTAGCCAGTAGCTAAACAAATTTTGAAGTCTAGACGCTTATAAACAAAATATGCACCTGGTTTTTCGTGACTGAATGTGATTGTTGTAGTGTAGAGTTCCTCAAAAGACATATTTTGAATGGTATATTTGCATGCAATACTACTAAATAACAATACTAAATCTCCTATTTTTCGAGTATTTTCGGCCAAAAAGCAATAAGCTGTCTCGTATTTTGTGTACCTACACATTCTGATATGGTTAGTCTATTCCTACTTGATTACTATTCACCGATCGAAGCAGAAAGTTGTGGTTGGCTCTCTAGTAGAGTACCAACCCTTCCGCAGTCATTTGTGCTGTGCTTTATAAATACCGTTTAGAAGCCAGAGGAAAGTTAACTCAAAACATTAAAGAGACGTTTCTCAACAAAATGATGCAATTCCGCGACCTATTAATAAATGAGATGGGCGTCGTCATAAAGAATAGCAGAACATAGAATGTAGTTTACCACGATTATTGTACCTTAACCATTGCTTTAAACTACGATATCTAATCTTTCCATACTTAATAGTAGTTTCAAACTCGTGGGCTAAAGTGTAATAGGTATACAGGCGTCCCTTAAACGCTTATAAAACTTCAGGAATAAGTTTTCTTTATAGATGCTTAAAGCAAATTTACAAAAAAAGTAGGTCGTTGAATGTTAGTTTTCTTGCATGAGAGTGTTAAAGTCGATATTTTCAAAGCAACAAAGAAACAATAACGAGAACTTCAATGGAAACGATAGAAGATGATCTGGGTATGAATGCGTCCTCTTTCTAGAGTTGTTGGTGCCCCCGAAACAACCGTTCATAAAATCTTGAAGGAAGTTCTTCTTCCATAAAGTAAGAGTGCAGCATTTATTGGTGGAAGATTACGAGATGCACGTTACCTTCTGCAACTGGTTATTAGAACAACACAGTGAAAATGAAGATTTGTAAATAGCATTATGTGGACTGACGAAGCGACCTTCACAAAAAGTGGCAGCTTCAAGTCTCACAACCAACACATTTGGACACATAAAAATTCTCGTGCCCTGTACTAGGAAACTTATCAAATTCGGTTTTCAATAAATGTTTGGGCGGGGTTGGTAGATAATATACTATTTGGTCCTTTCGTACTATCTAATCGATTTAATGCGGTCAACTATTTAAACTTCCTACATAACGACCTACCACCTTTATTATAAGATGTTCCTTTGCTAATTAGTCGGGATATGTGTATGCAACAAGACGAGGCTCCAAGTCATTGTGCTATTTCAGTTACACAATGATTTGATGAAAATTATCTAAAAAAATGGATAGGTCGCAGAAGTAGCGTAGCGTGGCCTCCACAAAGTTCCGACTTAACACCGCTCGATTTTTTGTGGGGCTATTTGAGAAACATTGCGTATTTAACGCCTGTTAAAAATGTAAAAGATTTAGTACAGCGTATCAGTGAGGCTGTGGTAGCGATAAACGGACACATGTTGCGACGTATTCAATCAGAAATTATTGTAAGTGCAATGAAATGCACCAATGTTGCCAAGTATAATATTATTTAGCTACGCGGTGTAAAGAAAGTAAGCATTATAGAAAGTTCATGTTAGCGTTTTTGAGGATAGTATTCCTTATAGAAGAGTACTACTTGAAGCTTTATAGGCAATTACGGTGCATCCTGTATATATTGGTTGTCATCATAGTAAGAACAGACTGCAGGTGACGTAGTATTATAAAAGGCTTTATTCGTCGTTCTTAAGGTGGGCCCACGGCAAAGCAACATAGAGGAACTTTTATGTTGCTCTGCGTGTTTATTAAATTGTTCTTGAAAGTTCCAGTTAGTTAGAGGAAACACTTGTAAACCAAGTGCAACTTGCAACTGCACACCGTTGACAAAATGTTTATATAATGCTCTATGTTGCTTTGTTGTAGGTTCAACTTTACATTAGCAAACAGTATACATACTGCAGTAAGATAAACTCACACTAAGCATGCGCCTCATACATCGTCCACCATTTGGGAAATACCCGTTGTTATAGTTTCTGCAAGGAAGCTATACACTAGTATTAAAAATGTATGTAGATCGATTGGAATTCTGTAAATTTTATTAAAGTTTTCAAATTTCGTGCAAGTTATAGTCTTTTTCTTGAAATATACATATTTCTTTCTTGTTAATATTTTGTTTTTTGAAGTGAACATCTTGCAGAGAATTCGGGTTCAATTACGTTGATATGTTTAATGTACTTGACACGAAAGGTGGAATTAAAAGTTTTTGCCAGAGCTTCTTTTCTGGCAAAATTAAAGAAATGTTTGCAGAATTCTGTACATGCTTCCATTTTACTTTAATAATTAATGGAATTCCTTCAATTGTACACGGTAATGGGAGCTTTTTTAGTAGTTTCTATAGTGTCTTCTTCTTGATTAATATGTACGTCGACAAGACCAACTTTCTTGGCGAGATTTGAGGATGTGTTAATTTGTTTTTGAAACAAACATTACCTTAAACACCTGTAGCGCAAACTTAACATGTACACACCGAATTTAATGTTAAGCAACATCTAATTAGCACTCATATCCATATATAGTTTGTGTTTTAAATACCTCGTATAATAAACAGTGGAACGGCACTAATCACATTTATGGGTAGGTATAATATTGGATTCAACAAAAATGCTTAAAGTATGAATAGACTAGTCTAACCTACGTGAACATATAGCTAGTTTAGTTATAAGCTATGGTTTGCTGTTTTACTTATTCCCTCCTTTACTATTTTATTATGAAATATTATTGATTGTAAAGACGGCAACAACAATTTCATTAAATCAAACATTTAGTTTTTCGAGTTAGATTATTTACAAGTTATAAATATGTAAGTGTGTTCGTATAATATTGCAGATAATTTCCAACAGCTCCTGTATATTTCATGCGGTGATATAAACGTAATAGTTGGTAGATAACACAAGCAATATACGACTCGATGCTAAAGGATTTTATATTTGTATTTTACTGTAGTGAGAACATAGATGCCTCAAAAGATGGTCCCTGCCCTCGGAATGTTAGAATCAGTAGATGTTAATGTACTTTCGCAGTACAGACGATATAAATCGCTTTGTGGTTAACAGAGAGTGAACATATCCAAATTCTCTACATACATAAATGTCTCCACCTAGCAACGCCGCATTGGTTTAGTACTATGTATGGTTTTGCGTTTAATTAGGTAATTGGCGTCTGAACTCTTAGGCAGTACTCTGCAATTATGTTTATCAATGCTTATGTAATATGTGAGTCTGTAATCTGGAATAAATTCAGTAAAGCAAAGACAGTCTGTTTTCCGGAAATATACTCAGACACGTCAATTAGTATTTTAAATTGGCCATTTGTTCAGCTGAGTACATTTTATACAGCGTGTCCCAAATTTGAGATATGACGTCATTGACATTTTTTTTAAATAGTAGCCCCAGTTTTTTTATAACTATTCTTAAATGGTATATCAAATTACACATGCGTACTAAATTTCAAGTTCTTATTCCTTGTAATTAAAAAGATATTTAACGATAACTAATTCGAAAAATGAAGAAATCTGATTCACCTCAATCGTATCTCTTCTATAATACATGTTCAAAATGTCGTCCATGTACTTCTTGACAATATCCTAAACGTTAAACAGAATTGAAACTAATTCTGAACATTTCTAATTACTTCAGCGGAAATTAGTTTACATTCCTGCCTTATTCGTCTATATTCGTCGTATATTCCCGATCTTACCAAACTGCTGCAGTGGCTAGCCAATAATACTCTTAATGTTTATTTCAAAACACCTGATAATAGTGTTAGATTTCCTCTGAAGCCTGGCTGTCATTTTTCTTTTAATTTTTCTGTTGATTTCTAGTATAATATTATGTTTTTCTAAGGTTTTATCTCGACTGATTCCATGTATAACTTTCAACATTTTATCTTTCGCAGCTAGGAAATAGAGGTGGGCGTAGTGGCATTTGATATAGTGGCAAAGTTTTTTTAAATATTTCTGCTATACCAAAATAATAATAATGATAATAATAATAATAATAATAATAATAGTAATTGAAAAGAAATTATTCTAACAAAAAGCCTATATCCTAAAATTAAACCTAAATTCTGGATGTGCATCGATAAACCACAAACAATATGTGTGTGTGTATAGATGTACACCAAAGGACTTTAGTTATGTCCGGTATCTAGCGGTACAGCCTGCGGTTCTGTCACCATGTCCGTTTTATCTTAAAGGGAATAGTGACAGGAGCGCAGGCTGTACCGCTAGATACCGGACATAACCAAAGTTCGTGATGGTACATATATGCATGAAAGCACACTCACAAATATAACACAAATAAAGGAACTACAATTGCAAATTGTAAGATATGGCGCACATTAACAAGTACCCCGACCTTGACATTGGAAGAGTGTATCTCTGAGAACTGACCTCACCCTCCCAACAGACCTTCCCCTCCGACTATCTAATATTTGATTATATTTTTTGAAGATGTTGTACGTGAATGACCTTTCAAATAGAGCTACCCTATGGGGTGGCGGCGATATGAGGCCGCGAAATCGCTTAGTCAAATTGTGAACATCTGTTCGGAAACGTATTTTATTATATAAGTAAGGTGGACATTTATTTAAAATAAGTTTGTTTTTTTTATAACTGTTAACCTTGGTACTACATATTAAAAACACTGAAGAGATGGTTGTTTAGCGTTTGGAATTTTATCTCGGCCATCAATTATCCTGAACGAAGAATTTGATACCTAGCCAATCCTTGAAATTAATCTAATTAATTCGTGAAAGCATAGTTTGTATTGGTTCATGACGTTTGTTGTTTCAAATAGTTTGAAGCAAATATCGCAAATATTTTTATTACATTATGACTGCCGCATTTGTCATCTAGCAATTGTGTTTTTCACACTCCAGTGAACTTTTTTGGTCCAACTGTAAGTTAGAAGAAAACCCAGCACTCTAAATAGCTGTATGATGCTAATTGAATCACCCGACAAAGGGGTAATTGAAGCCGTCCTATATTTCATAAACGTTTGCATCCAAGATAAGCCTGCATAAATACCTACCTATGTAAATAAAGAGTAAACACAGGAAGTATATTTTCTTGTAATTTTGGACTTACTATTTCGTTTAATAATTGGTATCAAATACTGTTTTGACCTATATATTTTACGTATCTCTATGAATGATTTAGAAACCCATAATTTTCATATCGCTTCGGAAAGTATTTATAAACACATTCGCGACTTGTTTGGAATGATAGGCGACCCAAATTTCAATCAGGCCGATATGCTAAAGAAACAAAAGGTTAAATGATATCGCTTCGTGTATAAATCAAACAAATTGAAAATATCATTATATGTGTAATAAGAATATTCCAGTTAATATATGCATCTAATTAACGAAGACATTAATAAAAATTTGAAATAAAACTGTCGTGATCGTCGTTATGATCTTTGCACTGAAGCTATCAAATATATGTATGCCTTAACGTTCAAAGCATTTATCCCGTTGACAAGTTCATGGTCTCATTCACACTGTTATTTTTAGTCAGTGACAGTTTTAAACTGGAGCACAGACTTTGCACAATATGCTCCCATTTGAAACGAATTAATTGCAATTACAAAGAATAAAAAAAGAAGCGCGAACAAAAAAAGGCGATACAAGTTTTCAATGTGTCGTTCGCGACATATGGTCAAGCAGTTATTTTTATCTCTTACATAATAGTCTGTACATATATGATTAATAAATATACATGTGTGCAGCTCTGACAAAAACAAGCGTTAAATTTTGATGTATAACGTTAAACAAATTGGCGTCACTTTGCGGCGCTTTTTCTCAATGAGTTTCGATAAATGGAAGTATGATTACTTTTCTCCATTACGTCTGTGTAACGTAAAACTACAACTGCAATAGATGAAAAAGAGACCTTGACTTACACATAAGATAGTTTTTTAATTGATCGCGTCTAAATATTTCCAGAACGAAAACGAAAATTTAAACAGAAGCAATGTGTACAAGAATAACCTACTGATGATTTATATAATTGGCAGGACCGTATATTTTAGAGATTTCCTTGCCTTCTTATGTTCTAACATCTTTGTTTGTTAATACATATTAAGTAATATTACTGGACCTTGAGAAACCTATTTCAGAGTTGTTGTTTATATAGACATATATGTATGTATATATATATATATATATATATGTATATGCACACATATGCAGCGAACAAACACCTTCTGTTTGTTGCTAATTTTCTTAGCCAGTTCGAGCTATTTTGGTCATATTTCAGTGTCATTGCATTTATAACAAAGGATCAATAATACACATTAATACCATTAATACACGTATATACATATGTGTGTATTAGTGGTCACAGATTAGGTTAAATTCAGAATTTGTGTATAGTATAGTAAGCCACTTAATTTACTGGGTGAGTTTTTTATCTTGAGACAACGGAATATCTCTAAAAAACTGCATCAAATCAAAGAATAGTAATATTTGTTATAATGTAGGGGGCTCACTGAATGGTGCCTAACTCGATTCCCTACGTCAGAAAATGTGTTCGAAAATGTGGCTTTCCACTTCGATACATTTATTTAGTCGCAATTGGAATGATTGCACACAACTGGGAAGTGTGTCCGGCGAAATCCTTAAACAAGCGTTAGTGATTCGCCCAATCAGGCTTTTCCTCGTGGTTGGCACTTTTGTATAAACTTCAGGCTTTAAGTGACCCCACAGAAAGAAGTCAGGGGAAGTAAGATCTGGCGATCTTGCAGGCCAAGCCACTGGATAACCTCTTCCGTTCCATCGACTATTGTAGGCTCGGTCTAATACTTCTCGTGCCATTCTTGAATAATGTGCTGGAGAGCCGTTATTTTGGAACCACATTTGTCGTACGTCCAAGGACAGGTCTTCAACTAACACTGGAAGTTCGTTCTGCAAAATGATCCGATATTTTTCACTATTTAAGTTTCTAGCGATAAACTATGGACCAACAAGCTTATTGCCAATTATTCCACACCAAACACTTATGTTCCAAGGATGTTCATGTTCAAGGTGCAACCAATGGGGATTTTTGATACTCCAATAGTGCATGTTGTGCCGATTTACCGTATCGTGATTTGTGAATGTCGCCTCGTCAGAAAATAATACTCGAGCAAAAAAAACTGGGTTTATCTGTATCCATTGAAGCATACAGTGACAAATTGAATTAGTTATGTCCAACTTGCAGGTGTTCTTCACGTAAATCAGTCTATGTATAGTCAGAAGTAGTCCACTAGCAATCAGCAGTGCAAATGCGATATCTAAGTGCTTGCAAGTGCCGTCTACCACTGTTTGGAAAAATGTACGCAAAATTTTAAAACCGTGTCCACATATACTGAAAATGCATCAGAGGAGGCAGATTTAGCTACTAGGTGGTTTTTCTTTGCGTGTAATGACTCAGATGGAAATTGAACCCGAACGGTTATTCCGTATTTTCTGGACAGATGAGCCATATTTTACTGTAAAAGATGAAAATACACAAGAAATTAATGAGAGGAAGGCCATAGTTTGGTGCGGTTTTACAGTAGATTTTATTATTGATCCGTATCTCTGCGAGAATATGCAAAATAGAGAAGCCTTATCTGTAACTGTAAACTGTCAACGGCACCTACAAATGTTAAGAGATTATGTTATTCCACAGCTGCAAAACGAGTACCACAAAAATGAAAACATCATCTTTATGCAGGATGGAGCAATCTCGCACATTTTCAGGCCAGTCAAGAAATTGTTAGCCAACGTTTTTCAAAATCGTGTGTTAAGTAGACATTTCGCAAATTCATGGCCACTAAGATCACCAGATTTTAACCCAGTGGATTACTGGCTGTGGGGTTATTTAAAAAGCTTAGTATTTAGATGACGACACCTCCACACATTTTCCGACCATCAAAGAATTATTAACCAACGTTTCTCAAGATCGTGTATTAAGCAGACATTTCGCAAATTCATGGCTCTTAAGGTTACCAGATTTTAACCTAATGGATTACTGACTGTGGGGTTACTAAAAAAGTTTAGTGTTTAGATGACGATCAACAGCGGTACAGGTAGAATTAAAAGACAATATTACGGGGCAAATGGACGCAATTCTACTAGAAATTTTGCGGAATGCTGTGTACAATTTGGAGGAAAGGTTGGTAATTTTGCAATAACAAAATGGAAGTCATATTGAGTAATTACCGTAATTGGTTTTGGGATAATAAATCCCATTTCTTAAGCAATTAAATTTCGTTCATTTTTTGTTGTTACTGATTTGTTAAAAAGTAATACTAATTTAAAATACTCTTACTCGACGACAACCCCATATATCAATTCTACAATACGACTATCTAACATTTTATACGGTATGCAAATTACAATCTTCATGTAAAACTTTTGGACTGTTATTTTTTGTAGCATGATTTGGTTTTCTGCTTATACAACTTTTTTTTAATCAAATTACGCACACTATTCTTCCACGTTTTTATTGGTCTACGTCTTCGTCTCTTCTTAATTGTTATTACATTCTACAACTGCTACACCAGTATTTGCTTACTAATTGCTTGAGAGCTTTTATATCCATCTATTAGATTTTTAAAATATTGTTTCTAAGTCATATTTTGTGTTAACTAAGAACCCTGCGGCAGCGATTTTAGCACGTCAAAAGCCCCAAGTGTTGGCTTCTCTTAATAAGATTTTTCAATTTTATTTCCAATTATTTCGTGTACTATCTCTGTTGCCAGTATTTATTGTAATTTTTTGTTGCATCTTCTTTGACTCTTCAACAGTCTGTTTGGTGTCTCGTATTAAGGTTTTGGCGTATTCTTCTATAGCACATTCTGCTAAAGTACCTACATATTTATAAAATCCATCCTAGATTTCCTCCAAGTTGCTCTTCACTCTAGGTTTTTATACTTTTTCTTTTTAGTAGTTGTTTGCACTTAATTTTAATTTCTACGTCTTTCAGCTTGTATGATTTTGTTAATTCCACTCTTCTTCTTCGATTGTTTGACCACTAGCTTCCGCTTCTACATTTTGCAGCTTTGTGAGGCGCCTTTGTATCTTCTTGATAATCAGATTTCTTTCCGTTCTAAGGCAAATTTTTAATTGCTTTCTTTTTTTATTGAGATTTGTTTGGTTGTCATTACTTCATATTTTGATTTTATTAATTTTTGCATCACGTCCTCGTTTTTTGCTCCAATTTTGGTTTGTCGGGGTTTTCAAAAGGTCGTTTTTCCTATTGGGCGATAGATATCTTTCATACCATTCTTCTGTTTGTAGTTTCCGCTAGTTTGCATCCCTTTTAGATATTTCTTCTGTTACGTATGTATATTGTATTATCGCTTGTTTCGTTATCTGGATATACCTTTCCTCTTGTTTTTTTAAGTTAATGATGTCTACGTCAAACAGCTCAATTTGATCTTACTATTAGATTTTATTAACGTAATTTTCTATTTCATAGTTATTGGCAATCATCTCAATACTTTCAATAATTTGCCGAGTGCATGATTGAATTCCGCAAATAGAACACACAGTAATGATTAACATTTGGTCACACAGCCCAATAAACTGCAGCTTCTATTGTGAAAAACTGATTAATAGCAGTGTTTCATTATAAAAATGCAAATAAGCAGTTACAAAAACACCTTCCTTAAATTGCTTAATTGTTTTCTTGTGGCTGCAAACTGTTGATAATTGACTACGTGCCATTACATTACCGTTATCTTAGCTTATTTCAATTGTAAGATAATCCAATAATAATGGTGACAGAATTTGTGGAACGCCAAGATAAATCATGTAAAAGTAACTATTGCGCTTCTCTTTATATGGGAGACACATGTAATTATTGTTAGGTCAAATTATGTTATTAACTAGTTAACTTCACTAATTCAGAGCGTGATAATCTGCTAATGAGAGTATATAGGAGCGTGTCCAGTTAATGCAATCAAAAGTGTTGGAAAACAGGTGAAAAGGTACTGAAATTATCATAATAACTGCGGCATAATCATAGTAGTCGGTAGTACTGTCTATATATAGCAGTATACGGCAAGTTTGAATGACGACTGGAAACATGGAGTTCATCTAATCATACACTGTATGCAAGGCAACTTAAGCATTGTAATTGATTGAGATCTCATTAAAGGAGCTACGCATTCTTCTCTTTATTTACATACGATTATCGCTGAGAATATAACTAGACATCATCTCGACCATTTAGGAACCTTTCTGCAGTGTTGTCAGGCTTATAATCTTGAGCTATAACCGATCCTTTGAACGACGTTCTTCAAACGGTAATATTTGTTTTTAAGGCGGTAAGAGTCAGTTTCATGCTATGTAACATGCAGCCAGTTGAGATGAGAATCTAATTTACAGAACTTTTTGATCGGTATTTATGTATGTAAAGTAATGGACGTAATTGAATACTAACGTTTTGATATAAATGTGATTGCATATTATAAATAGACTACATTTCGTATTAGTTTATAATAATCACATCGTTTTTTTTGGAAAGTATTGCAATAATATGATGTGAAATAGTAATGTAATTATTATTTGTCGGTTAATAATGGTATGGTACACAAAGTTGACATAAAATTGAATATACTATTTAAAGATGAAATAAAATATATCATTCTCTATTGCTAATGAAGGAGTTGGGAAAATTTTCTCAGCTTTTCCCTTTATCGTGAACCTGCTTTGCACATTGATAAGGAATTACAATCGATTCTATGTATCAGATTGTGCCAGTTATTTTGGTAAAGCTGAGGGAGAAATACCCTCTCTGAAACTATTACAGCTGTTACAGTTTATTAATCCATTAGACTAGATGAGGAGCTATAGCTGTGGGGTAAATTTCAGCAACTTATAGCTCATGTAGGGGGCACAATAGACCATGCAACATCACCCTCAACTCAAATTCTAATGTATCAGATATAGATTCGTAATGTGTTTTTTATATTCTATTAACATACTATAGTAAAAATTCGATCAATAAGCACCATTTTATGAGTTCTGTAATGGAATATGCAGAGACTAAATGCGCCACTGTTTTAATTTAAATTGTTGCTTTATATCGACGATAGTAGATACAATTTTAACTATACTTTTGAATTTTTAAGCTACATTAATACAAATCATATTTTACTTGTTTATAACGATAGTAAATATAATTCCAATTTGCAATTTGTAGATAGAAATAACATCATTTACATTACTTTCATTTCAACATTTCATTTATGAAGGTTATAGTAAATATGGTTTCATCTGAAATGTCGTTAAAATCACAATCTAGAAAAGGAAACTTGTTTGCTAGTGTAGATGCAGTGCTAATAAAAACATTGTAATACTTTTCAAATTTCCATCTTCAATACCGTATGTATGAAATGGTTAGCGACAAACCCACATTACTCAACCCACACATGAGCGTAAATGTAGTTTGCATTGTGCGAATGATTTGTTGCTGCATAAGTGCGAGAATTCAGTAGTTATGATTATTTGTATGGTTGTTTCACGTTTATGAATAATATTCTATTATAGACGATGAACTAATAATAAGTGTCATCTACTTGTTTATTAGTATATTTCGTTATCGCCGCGGAAATGGTAACCAATTGTTGCAATTATGTTATCGTTACATAATTGCGCAAAGATGGAAGTAATCGTCAAATAGTTTGGCTGAGATAAATTTATTTTAGGAAGTTTCGAATTTCTTCCCGCGGTATATGAGGAAGTATGTAGGTCGCCAATGCACTACGTAACAGGAAAAATAAACGTCCATCGAAAAGTTGTAGGTTGACCTAAAAATGGTTCGTTGATTGTTTATGTTGTAACTTTATGGATGAAAGTAAATCGGGTTAATTCCTGTATAACACAAGCTTATTATAACTTTCTGCATCTTTTGTCTTTTGTGCTAATATAGAATATCAATTTATGATTTGGCAGTAGTGATTACTAAACAAAGCACAACAAACTTGTTATATCTATAGCAATAGACGACTAAATTACGCAATAAATTTTATTACATATACTTATATATAAATAATAAAAACCAATTCTCCACTGTTATATACGTATATGCCTACGATGAAATTAGTTTTAAGCAAACCATTTTGTGACACCTTCAAACTCTCGCGGATAGGAACATCTGCAAGCTCAAAGCTCAAATAGTACGTAATCCGTAGTTTTTTTCTTATCAACGTATGAGTCGTTGAAGAAAATTTAGCGATTGCTACCAGATGTACCCTTGATATTTATTTACATGAACGGTTTCTCACACTTCCATTTACGAACATTAATTTCACTAAGATTACAAAATAATATACATAAATCCATGTGCTATTTGTGATTAGTTAGCTCGTCTTTGCTAAAGGTTGGAAGGATATGATGAACAATTTATCTGTAAGCCAGCTGCGAAGGTAAATAATCCGTAATTTTAACATTCTAAGAAAAGTGAATATCGAAGAATTTACATACCTAGATTTATCTTTGTTAACGGACACAAGTAGAATTATGTTAGAATTGAATATAATATTCATAAATTAAACACTAGGTAAACACAACTTGATGTAAATACATATTGCATTTTGAATAGCCAGGAATCTTGTTGCAGAGGTTCTTCATGAAAATCAGGTCACACCCAGAAGTAATCCACTAGTAATCAGCAGTTCAATTACGTTATCTAAGCGATTGCAAACGCAGTATACCACGGTTTTACACCTGATTTTATCATTTGTCCGTATTTCTACGAGGACATGCAGAATGCAGGAGTCGTATCTGTAACTATAAACGGTGAACGATACTTGTAAATGTTAAGAGATTATGTTATTCCACAGCTGCAAATCGAGCACAACGGAATTGAAAACATCCTTCTTATGAAAGACGGAGCACCACCACACATTTTCTGACCATCATAGAATTGTTAACCAATGTTTCTTAAGATCTGAGGCAGCCATTTCGCATATTCATGGCCACCAAGATCACTTGATCTTAACCCAGCACATTACTGGCTGTGGGGTTATTTAAAAAGTTTAGTGGTTAGAAAACGATCAACAACGTTACACGAATTAAAGGATAATAGTTTGGCCGAATTACACAAGTTGGTGCAGAAGGCTACGAAATGCTCTGTACAATCCGGAGCAAAAGTTGGCAACCTTACAACAACAAAACGGAGGTAATAATGAGCAATGGCCATAACTAGTTTTGGACATAGTAAATTCCATTTCTTAAGCATTTAGACCGTTAAAACCGCCCTACATATTCCCACTTGGAACTGCCATTCATGGCATAACTTCAGTTGAGATTCGTGCTGTCTTTTCTTGTTTTTCCTGGCGAGTTTACCAGGTGATTAGGGGTTCGCGTTGGCACTAGACATCAACTCTGCCTGTTCCAGAGCTATTCGACAGCCTTTCAAACTCCTTGCTCTCTTTTTGCTTCATGATAGCTGCTACCATGGTGTCTATCACTCTCCAATTCTTCCTGCTGGTTATCATGATATTTATTATAGTATTCGGTGTTAGTGGGCCGCTCATTCTTAAGGCGGTTTCCTTGTGATCCCTTCATCTGTCACACTCAAAAGTTGTGTGTTCAGCCGTGTCTGTTGCTCCACAATATATACATTCGTCTGACTTATCTTTACCAAACCGTTTTGCATAATGTTTATAGCAACCATGGGCAGTGAGAACCTGAGTCAGGTAGTAGTTGACTTCTCGATGACTACAAACTAAGTGACGTTTGCCTACTTCGCCTCTATGCGCATGGGTGTGGGTCCTTTCTAGGGCTAGAACATCAATGGGTATGCGCCCTGTGATCACTTCCAGCGCCGAGCCCGAGACTGTTCTGTATGTATTCTGTATTACTAACCTAGGGTTACTAACCTGATATAATAATAGTAGAATATCGGCGGCGTAGATTTGTCAAAAGTAAGAAAGAAAGATTACCTACCATAAAGATATCATTACAAATTAGGAAAGTGAGTTGCACTTAAACACATCAGGCGTATAAGTTGTACAAATAGTTTGCTATTTTATTTTAATCCGTTAAAGTCAGGACGATAACCTCCCATACCATGATAAGCAAGACATTGTAAGAAATACATTTTAAATTATTTGTAGATATCTTCGTACGGATGATAATAATACAATAGAATCAAGCAAATTATAACATTGAATCAGTAAGTAGTAGATAGTAAAGTCTTCAACATAATTATTTTTGTAGAGGAGACAATGGAAGACATAGCAAATAATTCACGAATCAAAAGGTTATTCGGTGTAATGCGGTGTAACATTGGTTACTAAATCCAAAACAGATATCGGTTTATTTTGCATGGTAATACATATGTATATTATAAATCCTCAATTTATGTTATTGATTTAGCCAGTGTAACAAGTGCAAAAACAAAACTACTTTAATAAAATATTTTGTACAAAACATTCCAAAATACCGGAATAACAGACCAAACCGTTAAATTGGATTTATTTCAGTTACAGTGACGAAATGGTTTTCAAAGCATGTCACGGCTGGTAATAAAACAACGCTATTACAATCTGCGCAATTAGTTGAAATTACAATTTGTTTTCGTCATGTACAAGTACATTAAATGTTTGGTAGGATGTTTATGTCCAATGTCTTTGTATGTGCATACGGATAAGCACTATTTTAGTTTTTATATACGGGAATGTTTGAACGTAGAATAGATGTTAATTTTGCAGAGCAACGGCTTTAGGAAAATAATTAACTGACTAAATAGAGCAGCATGTTCAATTATTTGCTAGAAGCTATCACAATCGCACTCTATTTCTATGGCATACCTACTTCATAAATTTTAAATAAACACCGTATATCTTGTTCTAAGTTTTGAAATAAAGCTTACATAATAAGATACAATGTTTTTTTCATATTTAATAGAAATTTTTATTCAGTTAGTTTATTTTGATATTTTTACAATATTGAAACTGCTGCATTAATATGTCTTCTACTTTACTCTAGTATCTCCATCTACTGTAGCAGTAGTACTAGAGTGTAAACAGTAGACTAAAAAACAAGCTGGACAGGAAGCCCAGTGCTTAATGGATAAGTTTTTGCAGGCATAGCATTCAAAGCAGTTTTGCACGTTGTGTCTACCGCTATATAATTGGAGACGTTAAATATATCATGGTTCTGTTGTTGCTACATCATCTGGCTGTGTCTGGTGTAGTGCTGTTCATTATTTCCCCAGTAAATAGAGATATGTGTACCGGAACGTTCAAAAAAGAATGAAAAATGTACTCTGTATATACGAATAAATAATAATTGACATTTATAACAAGTGTTGAAAATGTTGGCCTTCAACAGCAATATGTCTTAATATTCTCAGTTCAAAATTTCTAATCACAGTCTGCAACAGTTTTGGATTGCGATTAGTTTCCATGCATTTATGTTCGGTTTTTTGTTGCGTATCATAGAAATTCCACACAGGCGTTCGAAATATGCTATTTTTTTGCTAAGGCCACAACAGATATGTAGTTACAACGTGTTAAATCGCACGAGCGGGCAGGCCAAGGTACTTTAGTATTTCGACTAATTACATAATTATAAGATAATCAAAAGATTCTCTTAAGTAATCCAAAGATTCCGCAGTAGAGTGACGAGCTGCCCCATGATCTTGGAAATATGTGTTTTACATTTCATTATCATCCAGCTGATTGATAAATGGTGTTAAAATTTCTGTGCGGTACCTTTGAACAGTTAACGTTCCCGGAAAAAATATTGGTCCAATGATTCACCTTTAGCTTATCGAATGCAGCGATTCCTCAATAATTGGATGTGGATTTTCACTACTCCAAATTCTTGTATTTTGTAAATTTAAGTAGAGTTTTAGAATTCTTCAGTAAAGGTGACTCCTTGTGAAAGTTCTCCACTATTATCCATTTAATTTTTACAAACCAATTGTAGCCTACGTGGGTAATCAATTTCTAACAACACTTGTACTGCAGTAACATGGTATGTATAAAGTTGCAAATCTTTTTGCAATAATTTGTGAGTTGTATCAATAGAAATGTTAATTTGTTTACTGTATCGAACAGATGTTTGTGATTCATATTACTTTATTGCAGCACGGTTGACAATTTGAGGTGTACGTTTCTTAATTGCCCCGCTGCTTGATTTCCTAGAAAGTCTACCAGTTTCAAAAAATAGTTTTAGAATTCTATCCAATGTTTTCTTAATTTGCATATAGTTTATTGTAAAATGTGGAAGCTCAATTGGTCTGTAATTCTAAGATATACATAATTCTGAACCCAGTAAGCAACCCATACACCTTTTACCACTTTAATAATGAGTCTGGACTAAAAATCTTGTGTTCTGCAGTGACGGCCATTTTACAATCTCCGTTTAGAACTGACAAATTTGTTTAAACTAAAATCGACGTAAGAATTTAATTGTTAATTGCAATTGACAATTGACACTTATCAAATGTCAATTGAATTTATGTTTATCTATATTACGTCTTTTTCTATTAAAATGTCAACGTAAACTGGATGGACTTTTCAAATGAACATATATTTATACAGTGCGAGTCTGTAATCTGGAAGAAATTCAGTAAAGCAAAAACAGTGTTTTCCGGAATCTGAGGAAATTATATACAGCTTGTCCCAAATTTGAGATAAGACGTCATCGACAATTTTTTAAATAGCAGCTCTTTTGTTTTTATAGTTATTCTTAAAGGATATGTTAAGCTACACATGCGTACAAAATTTCAAGTTTTTATTCCCTCTTATTAAAAAGATATTTAGAATAACAAATTCTAAAAATGAAGAAATATGATTCAGTTTTTTGTTATGCAGTTTAAAAATGGCATGTCAAAGGGTTTTTGTTTATCATTTTTTTTTGTCAAACCAGGTTGACGTCTTATCACGATGTCAAAAACAAGGCAACAAAAGTTTTTAAAACCAAATCGCAAAATATTGAGGTGTTGAAAGAACGAATAAGACAGGAGTGTAAACTAATTTCCGCTGAAGTAATTAGAAATGTTCAAAATTTGTTTCAATTCTGTTTAACGCTTAGGATATTGTCAAGAAGTACATGGCCAACATTTTGAACATTTATTCTAGAAGAGATACGATTAAGGTCAATTAGATTTCTTCAATTGGTAGGCATGTGTAATTTGATATACCATCTAAGAATAGTTATAAAAAAATAGGACTGCCATTTAAAAAAAATGTCAGTGACGTCATATCTAAAATTTAAGACGAACTGTATAAAATTTTCTCAGATGAAAAAATGGGCATTTAAAATACTAATCGACGTGTCCGAGTATATTTCCGGAAAACAGAATTTCCGGAAAACAGACTGCCTTCGCCTTACTGAATTTATTCCAGATGACAGACTCGCACTATATTTATAAATGGTCGTTTCATTGATAAGATAATACTTGATTACTTTATTCTGTAGTTAGTTGCTTAGCTTTCAAAATTTTTGTTTACGAAAACTGATAACTTGGATTATTAGTAGCAGCAGATATTTTCGCATTACTGCTCCGTCAGCAAAGACAGTCACATTTTTCTTTCTTCTTAAGTGACATATTCTAACATTTCGATGAATATGCGTCTACAACCTGATTTATGAGAGCGCCGCAATGACTCGAAACAACAGGTTATGTAAGTCAACAACAGTGGACGTAAGTTAAAACCTTCATCAGATTCTTAGTCTTAAATTAATTTATAATCAATCACGTATAATACTTATCTCCACCTAACGGGCAGGAATTTCAATTAAACCCTTTCGTGACGCTGCAGAAAAGCACTGATAGCATACATTATCAATTATCAAAGGGTATATTCGTCCATACATGCGTACATATGTACATCTATGACTACAGTTAGCATGCCTTGTATTTAATGTTTTTTAGCAGTTTATGTTAAACATATGAGTACGTGTATATTAAGTAGCTACTTATCGATACATTCGCTTACTGCATGCACTTGTGTATTTTCCGGTTGTGCTAAATATAAATAATTAATTAAAAGTCCTGCACACAAACATATATTTGTCATTTTGATTATCTTGTTTAGAGAACCATGTGATAAGTTCGTGAGAATTATAGGATTTTTTGTATGGATATTACATATTTTATTTCCCCTGCTATACTAACAATAGCTAACAAAAATAAATATTTGCTGTAAATAATTATCAGTTAATTTTTTATTAGTGCTATTCAATATTAGACCTATATATTTAGTATCGCATTCGAAGAAAATTGATAACCAATAATAATAGAACTACGTTTTTATCCGTATTTATTGTGCTATTTGCCTATTATGGAAGGTTTTTGTTTCTAGTCAAAATGGGCGCCCCAGATAGCTTTAGTTACAGTGACACACAGTATGCAAGAAAGCAAAACAAGCTTCAGGTTTTAAATTGTGGCCTTGTAAATAGGAGGTGTATATAGTGACCGTCATTATTTCGGAAAATATTAAAGCCTTGTGTGTTCTCGGTTACGCTTTGTTCAATTTTTTAGCACAACCTCTGCAAAATAATTGTCTTGTTTATTTTTTAAGGGGGTAGATATTTCCCGAGGCTGACATAAGCTGGCGCCACTAGAGAAATACTGCTATAATTTTTTTAGAAAGTGCCAACCTTCTAACGATACCTGTCAAAGTTTCATGACAATCCGACCAATAGTTTTTAAATTACTGTGGAAAAGCTTGGCCTGATAAACTTCATTCAAACACTGCTATTTCGCAAGCAATCGTGGAACGGTAGTTCCTTACTTACTTTAAATGTGGCCGTACAAACACCGATTATGCTAGACACTCTGGTGGTCCAAGTGAGGTGGCTCCTCGGGAAAACATTAAAAAAGTCTAAAAAATCATTTTTACAAACCGCAAAGTGAAGTTGAGAGAGAGAGAGCGGACACCCTAACGATATCAAAAGAACGTTCTTTTGTTTAATCCAACTGACGTTTTGTTTTCGAAGATAATTAGCTGGATCCACATTTTGTTCTTTGTTTGCTACATAGCTCTATGATTTCTGGATAGAGTGTGGGTGCAGTATTTTATTTCTGTTGTATGAACTAGTTAATTTACGAGGTGAAGCAGCAGTAAAGTATTTAACATCAAAATGGAGTGTGGTACGTATTTTGAAGGCTAGAATGGAGTAAGTACAGTAGTGTTATTTAAGAAGTGCTAATTGAGGAATTATAAGAATGTTGTCCGATCAAAATAGACAGGTAAGTCAGTAGACAACAAATTTTTCATAAATTCATTAATTGATTCATTGATTAGAAGATGGTATCTAAAACATTGTATTTGAATTGGAGAAGCCCAATATCGAATTTAATTCGAAGAGGTGAATATACTATCCTAAACATACATAGTTACATAGATTAGAATTGCTCACTTTCCGTCAAATAAAATTTTTTGTGAAAGGAGTTTGTGTCCTAAAATGAATAATAACTATACATAATATATACAGTGTGCTTCATTAATTATGGGAAATATTTTAATTGGGGATACTACGTGCCAAATAGTGACCATTGACCAAAATAGCTTTATTCAAAATGGGACCGTTTTCGAGCCGAAGGTCTTCAAAGTTCCAGAAGAAAATCGTTTTTTCCATCTTTAAGCTATTCTACTTGTACGATGAAAATAAAATTTGGCATGGCGATTTAGTATTATTATATGCTTGCAGAAAAATTGTTTGTTAATCTTATTAGATAAAACCAAAAAAATAAACTATTAGAGTTTTATTTAACTTGAATTATTTTGAAAAATATTGACTTAATCGTTATGGACGGTGAATATCGTTTACGTCGTTTACAAAGGAAATAATTCAAAAATAATCGAAAAATTATCCTAAAATCACAATTCCGACAATAACGGAGATTTTAAGTGTTGGTCTTCCCAGATTTTTGCTGTTTAAACTATGTTTAGCCACAAATCCTTCCGAAGTTTCTCGCTTTTCTCGAAAACCAAGCACAATACGAAGTTGCTACAAGACGACGTTATTTTTGGCATTTTATCCGGTCTATTAGGTGATGCTAATTGCGTGCTTGTAAATTAAAATACAAAAAAGTTCTGTTGATATTAACACAAGGGTATAGTTTTTCTCTTTGCTGTAATTTTGCTAATTTCGGAAATTATACCATAAGAAGCATCTAATAATACCAAATCGCCATGCCAAATTTTGTTTTCATCGTACTAAGTAGATTAGGTTGAAGATGGAAAAAATGATTTTTATCTGAAACTTTGAAGACCTTCATCTCGAAAACGGTGCGTTTTTGAATACGGCTATTTTTGATCAATGGTCGTTATTTGACAGGTAGTATTTCCAGTTGAAATATTTGCCATAATTAATGAAGCATCCTGTATATACATAGTATAGGATGGGCACAGGGTATAGAATAGCTGTTACAGTATAGCACAAATGCAAGTGACAATCTTTTATTTTTAGGTTTTATCAACTTTCCGTCACACTTTATTTACTAATACAGTTCACGGTTATAAATTACTTATTAGATTCTCTTGCAACTAATTAGCATAGCTCACAACATTGATTTCGGAATGATAATACTCTGCCTTGGTGCTCAATTATTATTATATAGGAGTTGAATTGGGGATAATTTTTCTTCACTGAAACCAATAAGTATACTGCAAAATTTTAGGCATACTATCCAGACTTCCGTTAAAGCCGCTGACATCTTTCAACTCGGAAAAATTACGTTTTACTGTAGGCACAGTACTCTGGGTTTCATGTATAAATTCAAAATCAAACGTGTCTCTTTATCGGTGTAGCTAATCCCGGTTAATTGCTCAAAAATAGTCATATGTTTCCTTGGAGTAGATACTTTATTTGGAACATTCACCGCTGTCTATTTTCTTCTTTTCTATCACAATTCTATAAATTGTCAACAATGACACCCATATAGCTTTCGAAGCTTCCGATCTTATATGCAGTCAATATTTTTTTCTATAGAACACGATTATTATACAGGGTGGGGCACCACATTCCCGTCGGTTTATATACGAGAAACGGTAAAGTATTTTAAAAATCTTTTTACTAAAGGTTGTGTAGGTTCATTAGGAGCACATTTTAAAATTATTTGGAAATATACAGGGTGATCCAAAAAAAAGTTGCGTACCAAAGTTATGAAAATTTAAATGGAACACCCTGTATATTCGTGCATATTTTGATACTGTAGGGTAAATAAAGGCTACTTACTGTTATATTCCCTACACCTAACTCAACCGGTTTTCGAGATATTTTAATATTTTTGAAAATGT
>SMLS01073672.1:0-39059 GCA_004785975.1 Popillia japonica
ATTATTTATATATCTACATATACATAAGTATATTTAGTAAATAAATTTATCTACCTATAATAATATAATTAATAATTTAGTAAGTTAGAATTGATTCTTATTTATCTAAACATCTGGCCTAAGAGCAGCATTTATTACATATATTGAAATTATCAGCTAAAGGGAATGTATGTCCGTGGTTTGTGAAGCTAGTTTGTTTTAGTACTGATTATTATCTCCAAACGAGAATGGAATTAATAACATGAATTTGCTATATTTAATAGGTATTTGAGATTATGTTTACTGTGATATTTTAAGTCGTCCGCGGTCTTTTGTTGCACCAAATCAAGTCCCACCCACCAAATTATAATTATTCCACGTTTTTATAAGTATAATGTTTTTTAAAGTACATATTTTAAATTAAATGTGCTTGATCTTAGTCATTTTATCTAAATCATTTTATAATCGCTTAAATTTTAATGTAAACTTCCTATTTCGCTCAAATTTAATTTTAATATTCCTCAGTCTGTGTCATTCCAACGACGTTATTATGATCTCTATAAAGCTTTAGGTGTCAGTTATAAAAGAAATCATATCAAATACGGCCCCGCCTCCATTTTCGTTTCGTTCATCAATCGCAGATACATATCGAACGTTTTGTTCAAAGAATTGCATCTTAAGTGATGCTGCAAACAGCAATAACAGGTTGTTTGTACCACCACTTTTGTCTGTATAGCTTAGAGAGATTTTTTAGAGTGGATCGCTTCTCTCATAAGTATATCTAAATGATTTACTCCTGCTGTTAGTCAACAATAACGTCACACCCTGTATAGAAGAAATTCCTGTATAAGTTCCATAAAAGCTTTCTACAGGAACATTTTATGGGACCTGTTGTGTAATAATAATTATTCATTATTTGACACGATTCAATATGTGACTATTAGATTATATGAAAGCATATTAGGAATTTCCGTAGAAAATGTCTTACTAGTCATACGTTGTTGTTAAGTCATCCATGCGCGATGAATGTCTTCTTTGCCTAGCACATTATATACATATACATATATACACGCGGTGTCGTGCTCCATTTCCGTTTTTCCACTAAGATTATTATATAGTAGACAATTATTAGAGAGGATATTGTACTAGTATTACGAAATATGAAATTCTAATTCTTCTAATCGTACATAATTTAACATCAGTACCAAACCAAGATCAATTAATTATAGTAATTTATGTATATCTAATAATGCATAAACTAAGACTGTAGGTTATCCTGTTTGTGAAATGATTTGGTTAGGATATCATTGTTGAAGTTATGATAATGTATATTAAATGTATATGTTAATGTACTGATAATAAAGTAACTTGTATATTGAGCTTGTTGAATTCTATTTTATATGAAGCATAGAAAATACAAATTTTATCTTATGGCATGATGCACAAGCAGAATACGTCACTTATGGATGTATAAATGACGTCAAGTTATTCGTCCAAACTAAATTAAATAAAAGGAGACTAGTCGTCACAAGACTTTATTTAAAAAAGAGAGAGATAAATTTCTGAACAGACCCCCAGCCCATATTGCTGCATATGTCCGGTAAACTTAAATTTGAAATACACAATGGTGTGAAATTAATTTGTGCATGAATCCTTAAAGGGGTAGGAGGAGTTAATAAGTAATAAGTATTGTCAAAAAATCCTGAAATATTTGACAATGAATACTGTGAGACTTCACCCTGCTCAGAACCAATAAGAAATAACTCGTTCTGAACGTAAAACAGTTGCATTTTTTGCAAAGCTGTCACTTCACTAACACTTAATTTAATGATCTAGGATATTCACATTAGAAATCGTTGCGGGTGATTGATAACGTTGGCGCTATGTTATCATTTCTACAAAAGTCAACATACAAACAATCCTCAATTTGACAGGTAAAGTTTTAGTCATGCCATTATATTGCTTTGTTATGTGTTATATATATTTTTTAAACTAGACGCATAGAGACAATACGCAATAACCACAATGACAACTAACGGAAAAAAACGTGGCGTGGCGTTTCCTTAGTTACAAATTGGATACTTTAAGACAGGCAACCTGATACAGACGTCACTGCAATCTTAATGCTGCATGTTAAGAGGTAATTTCAGGAGAGCTATGGCACTGGCCGAAGACGCCGCATCATAGTCTAACAACAAATGACAAAAACATCACCATTTATCAGCACCCTGCCTTGCAGCAGTGAAGACCCAGCAACCTATACATCCAGTCCTCGAGGAGAGAGACGAATAAAAGATTGTAAAGATTGACCATAGAGGCCATTTCAATGCTATTCTGAAAGTTCTGTCGATGACCTGCAACGATTGCCAACGTGAAAATCCTATATACAAGCGAATTAATAACAGACATTTATAACAAATCCCGTCATTCCGTGGATATACTCTGTTAGGATAACAGACGAGGCACGTCATCAATACATGTCATAATGGCGGTACGCATTATTGCCAAATCTTTTCTCTAGTAGGTTATCTATAAAGTCTTGATAGCTCATTGACATGCAATTCGCGTTACCATATACAGTTTGGCAAAGTTCAACTGAAACAGCGCAGTAGCATATGTGGGCAGGCCCATGCCGGGGTCAATTCGGGTAATTAGGCAACGAAGAAATGAAATGCAATCACAGTAAGACCCCTGCCGTCTTGAAGAGCACGTCATCATGCAGTACTCTGTGATTTGCACGTTCGATGATGTGGGCGTGGCGAATAATAGAATATAGTGGCATGAGCCCCACACACACGTATAGTAATAGCGCCGGTCAAAATGTCTGGAACATCGTGTCAACCGTGCCAACCAAGGTACACTCATGGAAAGTAGACATTGGACAGTTTCAATACGTTGTTACATGCAAACTGTCCAATCTTTACTTTCCATGAGTGTACTACATATAAATAAAATACTGGCACTTTACTTTTGACTAGTAGTATAACGAGGTCATCGAGTTCGCTCCGCCTTCGTGCGCCGTCATGACTCACTGTTTCAGTTGAACTTTGCCAAGCTGTACCTATTGCATTGCAAATTGTAAACGTTTTCGCCTATTCACCTTACCGATCCATTGCTTCTTTCGACTTACTCGGCTCTTGTAACCCGCCCTCTGTTTCAGTTGAACTTTGCCAAGTTGTACATACGAGATGACAACATCGCACAGAGCAGACACTTTTGCATAGAAAAATATCCCTATAGCTTCGATAGTGCGAACAGTTATGTTTCTTTCTTGCTGAAATGCAACTTCAGAAGAGTAGATAATGGGTAGATTACTACATCACACAGGTTCTGAGCGGCTATAGTGATTTCACATCATACATTCTACGCTTTGGGAACGATAACGTCGGTACATGCGTGTTTGTGGAAAGGAGGACGAGTGCCTGAAATGGACGTATTGCTAGTAGTCCGACATATCAGACACTTACTAAAGAGCTAATACCAGCTGTTGTGGTCTACACCATGATATTTTCCGACGTAAACTGGAAAATAATCCACCAGCTAGTTAGAGAAATCATGTCAGACAAAGAGAAGAAGGGGAGAGAGACAAACAACTCGCCGAACTCCTAATCTTCAGCATTTATGGAGGACGAGAGATGTAGAAGGAAATAGCTCCTCCCAAAGGAGGGCTCGTTACAAGGGGTGGTTCAGGCGGGCGACTTTCTGGCTGGCAAGCTGTTCTATAAAACTAAATTCGAACAGATAAATTTTCCAAATCATTCAATTCTGCATAATATGACAGTTTATGAGTGTAAGGTTGAAGTGAGTTTGATCTTTAACAGAAAGCTGAAGTGTCATAGATGTCAAAGGTCAGAACTACAGGCATTTTGGCAAAAATATGTATTGCTATAGAAGAAATGAAATCTCAATTATCAGCTAGTTGATGCTAGATGCAAGTATTTGGCTAATGTGAATCGTTAAGTACAGACGGACAAAAATGTCGTGCAATTGCGCACCGGCAAACATTGCAATTACGCTCACGTGTCATGGGCTCGCTGATGAGATGGGTGGGCGCAGAGCTAATTGCAGTTGTGGTATTAGTTAGTCACTGATAATAAAAGTTGGACATATAAACTCCCACTCCAATACAATGTGCGCAGAATGACTCCTTACTCTCACGACATTTTTGTCGACCTGTATTTCTGTGTTGCATATGATGACTTCTGTGTAGATTTTAGGCAACTTACTTTTCGTGATTACTACCTATATCGGCCTCTCAATGTTTGCGTGAATGAATCTAGACTTATATTCGCATCCTAGAAAACTAATAAAAAAAACTACGACGCACTAGAAAATTGAAAAATCCCCATTTCCTTCTCCGAGTACATAACAGTAAACTTCGTCGTCATAAACTCTACGATTATGAATTTTTAGAAATATAAATAACAAGAACTACATTTGAATATGATATGGAAAAAGTTTATAGCTTCAGTTGTATTATTAGTAGCACGTATTCTATGCTGAAAAGTAAGTTACTGTTAATTTTTCTTTAAAAGGAATTGTGTGTGAGCCACTGACGTAGGATTACAAGCGGAACGAACATTACCTTGCATTATTACGAAATGTCAGAATCAGATTCGTTCGTTGCGATTACTCATATGAACAAAAGAGTAAATGCATCGTAAATTATACTTACGTACACTGTAATTATTGTATGTACCTTGACCTAGTGTTAATTTTACCAAACGACATATAATTTTATTGTGGGTAGCACATGCATCCGAGATCAACGATTTAAAAGGTCAACCGTTGGTCATCTGCGGTTTGATTCTCGTGATAAATTTGAAAGAATATTATTCTTTAAATTGGAACAATTTTAAATATTATTAAATTACTTGTAGCTAACGTTAAGTAGTTTTTTAAATACGTGCGTTACGTGTATCTATAGGTATAATGCGTACGTAAATCGTTAACGACTGAAAGTAAACAATTTTTAATGTTGATGATTGTTAGCACTAACACATTTTAAAATTCCAGCATTAATTTATTGACCGCTTCACCTTGAGTGTTAAACGTTTATTAGAATGTCTCATTACAAGTTTTAAAACTTATCGTACCTACATTGCAAAATACTCAAACTAGAATTAATTAGGAACCGATTTTAAACGAATTAGTATGAAGTTAGAGATATATAGCCTGTATCGATAATTACGTGGAACATAATATATCGCCTGATTAATGGCAGTGCAGTCAAAAAAATATTAATATAACTAATAATTAACTTTGTTGTTACTACTGGATGATTAATCTCAGTAAAAACAAAAATAGTAGTCAATTAATAAATAAAAACAATCAAACTGGACCATTCCAGATATATTTTACATATATTAAAGGTAGGATTTCTAGTGATAACAAAAAATTTATAACAGGCTACCGCGTGGTACACCAGTAGTAGTCGTTATTCACGTTTATTAGTGTATGGCAAGGAGCATATCATATAAGAGTGACGCATTCCACGCTAAAAATTAGACCCCTACGAAAACGCCGCCCTGGTGGTTTTCTGGTAGTACTAAATTTGTAAACAACGGCGATGGCGGTACTTTTAAATTAGTACAATGCTTTTTTTGGTTCTAAATATACTCTAAATACGTGTTTCGATCTTGTTTGATCTCATCAGTGCGATATATCTATAAATATAGAAATCACAGACACGTATTTACGTGTATAAATAAAAATATCTGGAAAAAATAAAGTTAAACTCTAACAAAAATAAATATTTAAAATTCAATAAATGACATGTATATAAATAATATAACATTCTCTCGCAATATAATAAAAATACATTAATAAATAAAACAATAGTCTTGAAAAAATAACAATATAAACTATGTACTCATAACAATAAATAAACTGAAATTCTAATAAACAACTACATCACGTAAGGACAATTCTTCATATGCACAAAAGACTAGAAATGTCTTACCCTCTACAAATGCATCAGCTGTGCAATTTTTCTTGCGTTTCAATTATCAGATCTGTCAGTAGAAGGCCGACAAATATCATCATAAAATTTCCTAATAATTAAACTCGTAGATATATTTAACAGCTGTTCTTGAACCAAGGTTTGATGACCTGAATTAACGCAAGCATACCATGACAAGCTAACCTTCCGCAAAGTTACCAACATTTTCTTCTGAATAGAATTTACATGACCAAATGATATTAGCAAGACAACCATCCTATCGTAAAGGTTATTAACATATAATACCAAACCAAACTAAAAGTGGGATAAAGAAGATTATTTGAATCACCAAATTCCTTAAACATTGTAAATGTATGATGAGGTTCTACGTTAGCAGAGAATAAAGAAGATTTACTAACCTCACAATCGGGTAAATTAAGATTTCCAAGGATGAATCCAAAGACATAGGTGATGGCTTGATAATTAAAATCAATTTCATCATTAATCGGAACATTTAGAGAAGAAGCTTCTAGTTCGTTCTTATCCAATGCACAAGTCCTAGCACTTTTAGGTTCAATAGTAGTCATAAAAGATTGCAGATTACTTAAGATATGCCCACAATCTTCCTCACAATTGAACCCGATAGAACGAGAAGACTAAATTATTTAGAATACAAGTTTTAAAATTGGCAATGAACTGATGACAACTTGGATGTGTATTAACACCACCGCACCAGACACCGCACTGACGTATGACACCAAATAAATTCTCCAAGTGCCAAATTACTATAACAATTATTAAAATAAGACAACAATTGATAATAACGAAACTTACCCGGCACTTGTGCTTCGTTTGTTCATAACCTCAAAGCACTACGTCATCATGATTTGCATTTTTATTGATTTTTATTGTATCCTCAATATTGTACACCGTTGCCATGTCGCTTCCTCTTATAGTTAATCATAATTATTGATAGATTACTTAATGATAAGAGCAACAAAAAGACTTTTTGGTGAAAATATCGTTATAAACAGACTGATATTTCATATCAAAACCTCTTTTGATGTTTGATTATAATTGCTTTAAATATAAAGCCTAGTATGACTTGGCAACAATACTATATTTAGTTCTCCAGACTGTTCGCAGAGGCGCGCACATCTTGCGCGAAATTTCAAATTTGAAAGAATCCACCATGGTGTATGGTCAGTGTTGTCATTTGTCAGGTTTGACATTTCTCTACGTTGACGATTGTCAGTAATAATAATAATAATGCGTTTATTATCCAACAGTAACAAATATTACTTTTTACAGGATAACATCGGTAGAAAGAAAAAATTAAAAATTAACATAAATGCGCGTGCAAGAATATATGAAAAAAGAAAGGAGAATGCTAAACGATTAGCCAACAAAGACGAAAATTCTTAACCAAAAATACATTTGATATCCAATACTTAGTAAGCGGCAAAATGCTAATGAAAAATAAAATAACATACAATACAAAAATGCAGTTAAGGAAAAAAAAAGAAAAACAATCTGATTTGTTTGTCAATTTTGACGTTTGTGACGTTAGTGTTTTGTCGAAGTGAAAGCCAACCCAAAAGGACATACCTATTATTATAAATATGTTATTGTCAGCGTGATGTTTGTCAAATTTGACATTCTCAACGTTGTTGTTGGTCAGCATTGACATTTGTCGGCGTTGACGGCTGTCAGATTTCACATTTTTCAGGGTTGACCGTTATCGATGTTAACGATTGCCAGATTTGACGTTTGTCAACTTTAGACTGTTTTAGGTCAAATAATTTTCTTATATTTGCGAATAATGAAAAATTTTAAGCTGATTCAATCGATGTATGTATTTCAATTAGACTGGGATGTGCTATGTACTTACTACGCTGAAAATAATATAACATTCTCACTTCTGAAGTGCATTCACATAAGCTTTTTCACAATTTCTACCCGATAAATGATTTGTATTTGAGTATACCTTGGTCCTAGAAATAAATAAAACACAATAAAAAAATAATTTAAAAAATATATTTTATTATACATAAATATGATGTCTCACATAGGCTATAGGTATTTGGATTTTGCCGGTAGTCATGATTGTCAGTGTGATGTTTGTCAAATTTGACATTTATCCACATTAACGTTGGTTACCATTGAGATTTGTCAGCGTTAACGTTTGTCGGCGTTGACGTTTGTCATATTTGGATATTTGTCAGTTTGACGTTTGACAAATGTTATATTTTGCAGTTTTGACGTTTGTCAGCGTTGACATTTACCAGAAATTGCGAGATTTGTCAATTTTAACCTTATCAATCATTATTTTTCGCTCCTTTATCTGCAATATTCCCTTTAATTCGCATCTTACTCGGAATCCAAACAAATCTTGTATCAAAACCTTCTTTAATTATCCTGAAATATGTTTTCAACACATGTGGGCAACAACCGACCTGCGGACCGCATCCGGCCCGCTGTAAGATTTGATCCGACCCGAGACATTTTCAAAAACTCAATTAAAACAAAATATTACACTACTTAATCATACTCCCTCTAAATGAGGAAGATCGAGTGATATCGGGTTTGTCGCTTGCTACTGCGGAATTAGGTGAGCGAGCAAGCCGAGTGGCCGCGATCGTCAGACTTACCAAGAGTAAGGCGGCAAAAGCCTTTGATGTTTGCCGCCTCATTGGCACCGCAACAAAAAATTATTGCTTCACAAATGTTGCTAGACTAGACGATTCTAGTTCATTCCTTCATTTTCCCTATATAGGCAGGCGGATGGCCCGAACTTTAGTTCCGCTACCGAGGTGATAACTTCGACAGGCGATATCCTAGCGAACTGCTAGTGCCGTCAATTTGCTTTGTGACTTTGTATGCATCTTGAGTGTTTACTAATTATATTTTGTTATTAAGTTTATCGACCGAAAAGTAAACGAAAATGAGGTCTGGTGGAAAGAAACGATAAGTAGATGCAGAGGGTCGCCAGTTTCAAGAAAAATGGACTGAAGAATTCTCTTTTATCTTCCACAATGGTAAGCCTGTTTTTTTGCTGTGTAATGAATCCATTTCAGTGATGAAAGAATTCAATATAAAGAGGCTTACTCAACTAAGCATCCTATGCTGCACTCACTGACAGGACAAACAAGAAAAGACAAAATCCAGAAGCTTACCGCAAATTTGGAAAAACAGCAGCAAATGTGTTATAAACAAAGAGCACGACTTCATAATGTTGTGAAAGCTAGTTTTATAGTTAATTCAAAATTGGCTACGTCATTGAAACTATTTCCCGAGGGAGAATTTATCAAGGAGTGTATGTTAGAAGTTTGCAGTGTTTTGTGTCTTGAAAAGAAAAAACAACTTTGACTGACCGTATGGCTGATTTTGTATCATTTTCCAGTGTTAGGCGAGAGTACCGATTTGTCTGACACAGCTCAACTGGCCATATTTATTGGAGGTGTTGATAAAGAGTTCACTGTTACTGATGAATTACTTGCTTTACAGCCACAAAAAGGAACCACTACAAGATAGGACATTTTTAATGAAGTTCAATAGGTATTCACAAGTTTTGGCTTGCCATGGTCAAAATTAGTTGGTGTATGCACAGGTGGTGCACCCTCTATGGTCGACTTACGTAAAGGTTTCATCGGAATTTTGTATAAAAAAAACTGAATTAAATGTGCAAAAAGATGATTTGATAGTCCCTCATTGCATTATCCACCAACAGAACTTGTGTTTTAAGTCCATTCGACTCCAGAATGTTATGAATGTGGTAGTAAAAACCATCAATTTTATTCGATCCCGAGGGCTGAACCATCATTAATATTGTGCCTTCCTATTATTGGTAGGTATCTTAATCTTAAAATAAAAAATACTTTTCATGTTTTCAAATTAAATTTAGCTGGTCACATAATATTTCATCTAAACTAAAGGTATTTGGATTTTGTGAGGAAGCACCTTACTGTTTGTATACGCTTCGTTCCCTTTGCAAATAACAAATTCTTCGAAATTCAGTAAGGAAGCTGTTGTTTATTTATTGTCACCGATAGTTATACCAATGGTTATACTCAAGACACGTCAAATGCGACGTCAAAACATTTCCATACTACGGATGTTTGACTATAGTATGATTAGTTTCTTCTTTCTTTGTATATTAATGCGCAAAGAATTGCATAAACAGATCGTAATAATATGAAATTGTTGACAAAAGTTTATCCGGTTCTTTCTGATTGTTTACAAAATATGTAAATATACCGAAAATATTGTGCTGAAATTACAGAAATACGTTGAAAGATAACAGCTCACCTTAGACTTACAGGAACGACGAGGAATGCAACTATATTTTACTATTTTTAGTCAGAAATATGGTTCGACAGTAAAATTGTAATTGAAATTGTGTACACTATAGAAATTTGTATAAACATGCGACTCAGTACGTGTCACGTGTGGGTGTAATTTTTATTGCCTTAAATCGATTTTTAATGAGATTGGAAACTTCAACGTGACGTTGACGGCAAAGTACACATTGTACGCATGCAGGTGTAAACGTGATGAGTTAGTTTCTACTTTCGTCGGTAATAACATTTTTAATAATATATTATACTATTACACCTACTAATAAGTTGTTTACTATTTAATTATTCCGGCTGAGTCAGATAACGCGATTACCTTAATTGTATAGCTACTTGAAGATTTTTAAAATTTTCAAAGTATAAAAACACAATTCAACCTGTTATTGATGTTTCTATAGATCTGTCTGTTTTAGGTAAACATCCTGTACATCGATATCTACAAAGGCATGCATATGATGTATTATAAGTACTATCGCCGCCAAAAGTAGCGAATCAGACTTCAAGCGATATGACCTTTCGTATACCTGCGTAACATTCGACTAATCGCACTGGGCGACTGTAATTAGAGACGGATACCTACCTAGCAGGTAAATTTGAGGCAGAAGGAATTGCAAGAACTGCAAAGCTATTATACAGGGTGTCCGCGAAATACAAAGCATGCTTTTAAGGGATGATAGCGCAACGATTTAGAAACAAAAACATATAATACACCTTGGGTCTATCTGTAAGCGTAAACGAGAAAAAAAATTATTTCTCATGTCACAAACTTCGACGCATACTGTACACCGGCAGCTGATTAGTGCAAGATTTACGACGATTAACAGGCGTGTGTTCTTGAGAATGGGCAACACATCGAGCCTGTCCTGTAATACATTTTCTCCTGTCTCTCAAAAAAGTCCTTTTTAGGACCACCAATTTATCACAAATAAAAGAAAAGAACTCAATTTTGTAGTAGCCTTCACAAAAGAGCTTAAAGCGCCATAACGTAATTGCAGTAATTACATTGATTTCATTCAATGCGACTTTCCCTCAACTTAAATTTTCATTTACCGATCGGAGGCTGCTACTAAATACGCCCTTTTCACTCTAACTTCAACATAACATCGATTTTATTGTCATAACATTATTAAAAAAACCGCAAAGGTAACTTTATTTTAAAACATATGGCCATTGACTTCGTACGATACAAGGTCGTATAAACAGATGATGCTCGGCATGCATCTGCGCTTCTAACTGCGTATGGGTACAGTATGGTCCAGTGGCGTAGCCAAGGGGAGGGCCCGAGGGGCCCCGGCCCCTCCCGAAATTGTACTATATCCACAAATCGAATGTTATTGAAAAATATTAAAATAAACTTTTTCAGTAGAAACGATAAATATTAATAGATCTGGGAGAAATAAGTATCTATTGCAACACTGCACAGTGCACACTAACACTACATCTGACAGGCGCAGTGGCAAACAGGTTCTCGGTAGTCGGTTGTTATAGGTCTCTGTAACTGTTAGAGCATTATTTGTTGTATTGAAAATAAATGTTTGTTACGAGTTGTACAATTTATTTTTCAAAAGAAGTAACCTGTTTCAACGGCATCAGTAGAGAAGCTTTTCAACAATGAAACGACTTAAAACATACCTACGAAATAAAATCACTGAGGATCGTTTAACCGGTGTAGCGTTATTGTCGATTCATCGAAATTTAAAAATTGATCATGATGTTGTTTTGAACATGTTTGCTACAAAAAGTAAGAGGCGACTAAACTTTTTAGTATAATTATTATTATTATTTCAAGTCTTAGAATATTTGGTTTTATTTTTTTTTCTTTAAATAAAGTGAGTAGTTAATTATTAACTATTTATTATCAACTGTGACAACTGTCACAATTTGGAGGATTTAAAAATGTTAAATATACTTTTTCAAAACTTTCGTTCCTTTTTTAGTTCTTCAACCCTTTTGGGCCCCTCCCAAACCAAAATTCTGGCTACGCCACTGGTATGGTCCAAGACAAATGACACCACGCTTCAATTTCAAAGTATGAAATAATTCGTTTTCATCGTTGTTTTCAGTTATTTTCAACCCTAAATTTTTGATATGGTTTTTTGGTTATTTAAGAAGCAATATGGATGAGTTTTCTTGTACAGTTTGACCAAATAAGGTTTTTTAGAAATATTTTTTTTTCTCGTTTACGCTTACAGATAGACCCAAGGTGTATTATATGTTTTTGTTTCTAAATCGTTGTAGCTATCATCCCTTAAAAGGATGCTTTGTATATCGGGGACACCCTGTATATGTATAATATCATTTACCATCGTTGCATTTACTCTATATTATAAATAAGTGCCTACTAGAATTATTAAATAGATTTCGTAAACACAAGTACCCTTTTCTGTTTCTTGATAGTAAATTATATATGCCTAAAACATGCATGTTTTACACTTATTATTGCATATTTTAAATCATATGCTTCTTAATATAGCAATTTTATTTATAGAAAACAAAGAATTGTTCGGAAAGCCGTATTAAGAAACGATTTTAATCATATTTAAAGAAATTTACTACGAATACCCTTAAATTCCTAATATCTTTTAAACTAATGTAAGTGCAGTATTTATTAAACCGACTAAAACTTCTTGTTCTTCAACGAATTTTGTACCGTTAATGTCGGCAAATTTTAAATATATTTTTAATTACGAACATCCTTCAAATCCCACAAAATTGTTAGAAATAATAGACAGTTTGCTATCAGACACATTGTATATTTTACGCTGTTTGAATTAAAATATTAGGCGAATATATTAATAAAATAATATAAAAATCGTTCCACAGTTACACGTCCTATTCTACAATTTTATAACTTTTGTAATTATTGTTTGAATCATATTTTGCATGAGAAAGTTATCCTAAAATTTCTTTTTCTTCAATTAATTTGGCTACGTTTTTCTTCGATTAGTACATCATATTTATTTCCAATATGTATATTCATAACTCGCTTCGTTTAAATTCATTTAAATGCTCGCTGCCCTTTAGCCTGCAGGTATACGGCTTGGTACAACTGCCCGGTTATTTTACCTGAATAAACGATTCAGGACCGAAAGCCTATAATAGACGCGTTTTATTGCAGTTTGATTCGCTACTTTTGCCGGCGATAGTACATACGCATACATCCTTAAATCAGAGCAATAAAATGAATGCAACCTTGCAGTTAGTTAATAATAAAAAAGTAACAATAAAGTTTTTAATTAATCCGCGATTGTTTTATGATGCATTTGATATTAAATTCTGGTACCATTAATTATTAGTACCTATTTGGCTATTGTATTAAAATTTCCAATTGTTTTTATTCGTACTTGTAACATTAGGTGATTTTATGAGAGTTAGTTTATTGGTAATACTTTTAAGTTTGACGTTTGTTTCTAGATAACAACGTTGTAGAATAACTGCTATCCTAAAGTTTTATTGTTTATCCTCTCATTTAAATCTTGACTTCCTATTGCGTCAATATAATTTTCAATTATAACATTTAATAAAGGGATAAAAAGAACAATACGTATTAGTAGCAATCATTAAAATCTTGAACAGTCTGAAAAAACTTCTTCAATATAAGCTTATGTACAGTTCCAATGGAAGGCATCAGACGTATCTAATTTTCTGCTAAAATCGTTTTATCGTGGTTTCTTTCTTGACATGCTTTTCCTGCGAAAAATTAAAGCCGAAAAAAAATAAATTTAATCGAACTAAACTAGAAACCACACGATCAATAATCTAACATCAGTACCCAATATGAATAGGTACATACTTTCTTAGCAATCATTACTAATTAAAAAATTTAAAGGAGACACACGTCAGATTGAAGCTACCACTTCTGAACGTCAAATCCGCCCAACTGTTTTATAGACCCCATACAGTGGTATGTGGTGTCAGCAGAACTATGCCATTAGAGCGCCCATTCAAAAATAAATCTGAATGTCAAACAAGAAGCGAGAACCTGGCGATCATAAACGCTGTAAGGGCAGCTCTCGCATTATCGTATACTTTCTTAATTGCATAACAAATGCAACTTAACAATAAAAAGCATTCATAATGAATAGATTCGTAGAAATCCCGTAGAAAAGAAAAATCAGCTGATAATTTTTCGAGAAGAAAAATTGCAACCACCGCCTTTGCAGATGGAAATTCAAGTATATATCCTCACAATGGCAACACAACCTTCAACGATTGAGTACAAATAGCATTAATTAAACAAATAAGACATATGTAAGACTGAGAGAGACTGACACTTCGATATTCTTAGAGAAGTCAAACCCTCCCAACTGTTTGATAGACCCTATACAGAGGTATGTGGAACTATGCCATTAGAGCACCCATTCAGAAATCAATCCGAATGTCAAACAAGAAGCGAGAACCTGACGATCATAAAAGCTCTAGGGACACACGTGTGCCTCCTTTATTACATAATATAAATGAAAATTAAGTCAATATGCTATCATTCGGATTGAATAGATCCTACTATCCCACAAGCAAAATCTCGTTGTTGTTGTATTATAAATATGATTTTGACTATAATAGAAACATTGGATACACTCCATTCCACTACTTTTCAATTAAAGAAGCATCAAAAGATTTAATACTAGCAAAATCCGACATTCAACGACACTAATACATTAGCAGTGACCCATAATTAACCTACCACCAAAACACCCAGCTAATTCTTGCCAACCAATTATTGTTCCTGTTTGTGAGGTTAGAAATTGAAGTTTTGAGGGTTTTCTAACTAAAATTTTTACTATGTGACCTCACTGAAGACTGACAGAAGTAAACCGGGTAATACTGCAGTTTAAGGCCTAAATGTAGGCAAAATGTATACATGTCTTCGTAACCATAGTAACGTAGATTGATATTCTTGCAACGTTGCCATATGTTATATCATTTTGAAATGAATGATTTTAATAGAGGAAAGTTTATAAAATAACCAGCATGGATTGTATTTTTAATTTTTAATAATAAAATGCAATAGTGTAAGAAAACAATATTATTAAATGTAACACAATACAGCCACAAATAATACGCCACAGCTTAATGATATAAAAGAGTTTGTAAAAATTCACTAATAGGTCCTAACAATATAACAAGTTAAATATAATTAAATATAATGCATGAGACACGTAACTCACTAGTAATACAACACGGTAGGCATAATTAAATATAACACCTCAGAGAGGTCCATGTCGTCTAAAAAGAGGAAGCAAATACTTCAAAAATTCATAACACTATAAAATGTTCTTTCGTAGCTCTTTGGAATGAAAAATTATCACTCAATATTTAGTAGAATATAATACACATACACAAACTTACAACTAACCAATATATAATGGAATATATAATATTATAACGTAATAATATCACAATCAATACACAAATAACTATAATACTAATATAATAATTATAACCTATAAGATCTAACCCACATCTAACCAGCATCAAAGAAATATGACAACTCTGTGCGGGGTTACCATGGTTACGACAAGATTAACGCGTGCATACTATTGGTCTACATTTTAGGCCTTAAACTGCAGTATTACCGTAAACCGAATAAATTACGAGCAAATAAATTAGATTAGCACAAATTACACATCGTTAACGGTATTCTCCACTGGTTAAAGTACTAAGCAAGAGAAATAATAAATAATTTCGTTCATAAATACCTTGTTCGAAATAGATTCGTTGTCTGCCGTATCCGTCAATGTAATTATACATAAGGTAATCTGTTTTTTTTTACCACTGATAGCTTTAGTTTCTTGTTCGGGGTACAGATGATGTTTTAAATAAAAAACTGCGTAATATTAAAGCATAATATGTTAACCTAATATTTCAGTGTCTTATCACATCACATTAAACTGAGAATGAGGCTAGCGTCTTTCTTCCAAAGACCAAGCACCACGCGAAGATAGCTTCGATCACGCTTCGATTTTCCAAAGAATCATATCCGCCATCACCTAAATCACCTTGTCAAATTGAATTTTTACGTCACGGGGTTCCGGTACAACAAGTACACGATTGGTCCATAAGAAGTTGGAAGTCAAATCATAACATTTTGCTATTTGATTACCTAGATTCTTTTTATGTTTTATTCTGATTTAATGACAACAGTAAATAAATTATTTTTTTTTAATTTAATTTATTAGAAGTATGTACATGGTATATGTAAGTATTAAGAAGTTATATTACGAACACGGCCGATTTTCAAATTCTTGAAACGTCAAATCAGTGTAACCAACCCAACATCAGTGACAAAATTTTTACAGTTTCCAAAATTTAATGATTCCTGTATTCTATATGTTATATAAAAAAATAGCAAAACATTCACCTTCGTCTGGATTATATTTCTTTAAAAAATAGAGAGAATTCTAAAAAACGCGACTTCCAATTTTAACGAATTTTATCGTACTTCACAGAATACTGTCTCGCTAGCGGGGATTCTATTGGCGGGGCTAGCGGGTGGCGCTAAGGGTTAGTTTCGTGCGTTAGACCTTGCTGTTCCGATAAAAACCGACGGATTCCAACGAAGAAGTTTGACGTCTCGCTTTCGGATATGTTCGGGAACGGTCGTGTTTTTACATTTTTTACAGCTATTTAAATGCAGTTTTCGACAGTTTTTTAGTAATATAGAATAGAATAGCTCGATTTTGAATGATTACTTAATATTTTACGATTAATATTAGATCTAATTGTCAATTTGTCGAGTTCAAACGTGCTGCTAATAATAAATAATTTTGTTATAGGTACCTACCTAAATTAGTCAAATTTGCTGGCAACTGCAAATAAATTAAATCACTTAATTAGATGCATATGTTGAATTTTATGTGTCAATCAGTCAGAATTAAATGATCGTATTCGAGATCTGAATTTGTCAAAGGAAAGGGTTTTGAGTTGAACGCTGACTTGCAGATTATTCTAATATTTTTGAAATATGTATTACCATTTATGTACATACTTAGGTATATGAGTATTAGCAAATTAGTAATAGTAATTTTTCTCGTTGGGATAATATTTTCGCGTTCCTTAAATTACAATGTACATACTTGACCTAAATAAAAATTGATTCTATCAGATCACAATCGAACAAACGCTACATTAGCAAAATAATAACATTATTGCGAAATATAATGTAATAATATTTTTGTTTAGTTGTACAGGCGTACAAACATGTTGTTTATTTCAGAATTATTTTTGATGAAAGCCTTTCAAAAAAGGAAAAATTAAAAACAAAGAATTTAGACCGGTAGTTAAACATAATACAGTTCTAGTAACCTGAAAAGTGTATCTTAGTACTTATGCAGATAAAAGGTGAATGCTCCTGCTAATACACTTGACAATGCGTATAGGTTTTTTTTTGTTTAATCAACTCAAGCTTGTTCTACATGTATGTACTATGATGCATGCACCTATCGTGAATATATGACTAGCTTTAAGTGACCTTATACGATGATTACAATACGATTAGCAAGTAATGTAGGTAGTATATGTGTAGTCCTATTAAATTGGATATTTTTAGATACATATTTTTTACGTGAAAAATGTACTAAAATACCTACAGAATATTTACCAAAAATAGATCGTTTCAATTCAACAACAATTAGGAAGGTTTTACTATGGAGTTAGATAAAAATCTGTTGGCTGATTCATTTTTGAACCTCACCATTGCGATTTCGCTTATTATTGAAGATATACGGTAGGTTTAAATTTGGCAAAGTTGCTAATTTTTGTGATTATTATGATCCCGAAAAGAAAATAGACGTTCGAGAATTAAAAAAAAAAACTGAAAAATTTCATTTTCTCATTTTGCTTGTAGCACTTTTATTTGGCCTTGCAGAGAAAAACTAAAGACCCACTCTTAAGGCCACTTTTGCTCCTCTATCTAATGGTGCACTTAACATTTTTATACGACGTTTCCTTTTCTTTGGATCATCATCAACTTTGTTATTTCTTATGGATATTTCATTTTGACACAGCTAGAAAGATTTTCTTTTTCTGATTTCAACCATGTGTCATATGTTGAAAACAAAATTTGATATTGTGTGTTAATTGACAAAGAATCTAATTTGATATTAAATAGGGTAGGTAGCTATGAAATTTGGAACTGTCAATCGCTTAAAATTGAGTATCGCGGAAATGAAAATCGATGTTAAATAAAGTAGCCATGGAATTTTGAACTGAACTTGCATTAGTAACGGGGAAATGGCGCGAGAAGAGAGGCAACGAGAAACAAGATATGTTATGTATTTTTTAGTCATCTAACTAAAATACAACAGTAGCGAGTACAAATGTTTGGAATTTTACCCTGATGTATTTCGATCAAACATTCTACCATAATAATAATAATTAATGCCTTCGCATTCCCAACAGTTTGTACCAATTACAGGGGCCATCGGCTGGCAATGAGTTATTATTATGCCTGCGGTTGTAGACCAACTTAAGATGTTGCCTTTCAGCATTTGCCATGGAATCTGGGAAACTACAGAAAACCAAATTCAGAAAGAACATACCGGTGTTCGAACCCAGTACTGGCGGACTGGAAAACGAGCACACTAGGCTCCGCGTTACTAGCCGGTCAGTTAGTACAGTTCGATTCATCTGACCAGATGATTGTATTCAAAAAGTCTTCGTAGTTTTCTAATTTTCCCGGTAACTAATTACAATATTCCATTTGTCTTAAGTTGTCACCAGGTAGTAAACTATGACTAACATGGACTTTGTACGGTTTCAGCTGATTTGGACGCAATTCTCCACGATCCATATTCGACTAAATTTCTGTCAAGATCTAGAAAAATGGTATGATATGTTTGTAGTCGTTTAGAATACAATTGTAAAAATACATATTATCTCGTTTCTCTTTGTTGATGAACGCCATTTTTGAGTTACTGAGGCAACGATAATTGACAGTTCGTAATTCCATGGCTATCTCATTTAACATCAATTTTCATTTACGGGATACTCAATTGTACGTGATTGACAGTTCGAAATTTCATAGCTACCTACCTATCTTATTTAATCTCAAATCAGATTCTTCAAATTAGATTCTTTGTCAATTAACACACTGTATCAAAGTCTGTTTTCAACATATGAACACATGGTTGAAATCAGAAAAAGAAAATCTTTCTAGCTGTGTCAAAATCCAATATGGCTCCCATAAGAAATAACAAAGTTGATGATGATCCAAAGAAAACGAAACGTCGTATAAAAATTTTAAATACACCACTAGATAGAGGAGCAAACGTGGCCTTGAGAATGTGTCTTTAGTTTTCCTCTGCATCCCGTTCTGGATGTACTGGTTACTCGTTTACAAAATGGCCGCTGTTTATGGGAAACCAACGCCACAAAAACAATCAGTCATCAGATTCCTTGTTCATCGAGCATTTACAATTTTCCAACCCGATAATATCGACAAAGAGTTGAAGCACGTCAAAACCGCTCTTCTTTAGAATCGATTATAGCTCCAGCAATATACAAAACTAACAGCCATCAAATTACCACCGTTCTCCCCTACATTCACGGCGTTACCGATCATATCGGCAGAATTCTTCGTAAGAAGAGCATCAAAACCATTTTCAAAATTCTAAACAAAATCTCTCAAATTGTTTTCTCGGTCAAGGACTCCCGTCATGCTCTCTCCTATAAAGGCATCTATCAAATATTCTGCGATTATGGTTCAGTATACCTACATTGGAGAAAGCGGACGCTCAATTCAAACCAGGATCAAAGAGCATCAACGATACGTTAAAGCGCATTCAGCCATAGCTGAACATTTCCTCGACACGACTCACAAAATTTGATCAGACATCTGTCGTAAGTAAGAATATGGTGCTATCATTCAGTAAAGGAGACTGGACTATTGGCAAGAATTTTTGACAGGACAAGCTCGAAAAAACTGAAGATCAAATTTGCTGTCTGTGCCGAGATGATCTAAAGACGGCTGAACACATTTTGTGTAAATGCGACAAGTGAAAATTAGTTTTTTCAAACTATAACCTCAAAAATTTACAAAAAAACAAAGAATCGTATGGAAATTTGAATGTCATTGTGATTTCTATAAATAAATGTATATTTGGCAGGTGGCAATGAACTGCTTTTTTGCTCTTGCTTTAGCAAATGCATTTGGAGGCTACAAGCACTACAAAACAAAGCAGTTAATGGCATGTTATCTCTCTATTTTTATTTTTTTTAATGCTATTTGTACTTACATATTTGTTCGCCACAATCTTTATAGACACTATAGGTAAGTGTATAATTATTACAAGCAAATAAATACTTCCGTATGATAAAAGCAGACTCACATACATTTATGAAATAGTATTTTCACATTTTAGACATATTTCCTTATATAACTACCTACATATAAATTTTTGGCAAGATTACATTATATGTCGTCATATGTAGTCCTGTCATAAAACATCAACTCCTATCGAAGGTTCCATCGTACGTATAACATTCAAGTATGTAGTAGTAAAAGTGTCATACTTGATTCCGATAACTCTTACTCGTATTCAGTGAACTACACGCTCGTATCGGGACCCAATATCTATCTATCAGGTAGTTAAAAATGCAGAAAAGTAGTGGGAGACTTCAACGGCCGGAGAGAACGCGTTGTTCTTACATAAAGCACATGGTTCGTGCGCATTTACTACTAATCATCGTTTGACTTTAGTCAAGCTAGCGTATAGATAATAAATACCTATATACCGTGTTCTCAAACAGTTTTGATCGTTCGCGATCTATTCGATTCTATTATTTTGAGTTGTGACGGTTTTTGTTAGTTGATGCGTTTAAAAATGCTGGAGGAACTTGACAGTGATCTAGCCCTCACGTTAACGTCTAAAACGGAAATCGAAGCGACGTTAAGGAAGAATTTTTCGTATTTGATCAACGACTTCTACGATGAGGAACCATCTACTGAAATCGATCCTGAATACGAACAGTTTTTGGCGGACGTTTGGGTTGGGATTGTATTGACTTTGATGGTGCTCTGTTGTGTTTGTTGTATGTGCAGTTGTTTGTTGTATCACAAGTTTCAACAATGGAAAAGAAGTGGTAAGTTTTGTTGTGCGATAAATTTTTATTACCTATAATAATAATAATCAGTTTAACTTGAATATCTGAAACTGAAACAAAGAAGCGTTGTCACTTCCTTTGTTCTTCGTGAAGATATCTTCCGATGCTTTTATGAAATCCCTTGTCGCTGTTGTGACGTTTAATATACCTAACGCTGTTGTTCTCTAAAAATTACTTTTTGACCTCCTCATTGGAAATAAAGGTTTGACACGTCTAAAAAAAATGTAGAAACCGGAAACTGATAATAATCAGAAGGTGGTAGATCATCCCATTTAAGCTGTACAAGCTTTTGGCGAGTTGCCAAACTTTTGTGAGGTCTTGCTTTATTTTGGTGGAACACTACATCTTTTCTGGCTTTTTCTCAGTCAAGTCAATCATTCAGTTTGTCCAGCTGATGACAGTAGACTTCAGAATTAATGGTTGTGTTGTCCGATAAAAGCTCCAAGGAAGCAATTTCTTTGAAATCCCACCAAACACCTTTTTTGATAAATATTAATTTTCAAAATGCTTTGAACTGCTTCATCCTTTTTTACTCCATGATCTCTTGCGTTTGACATTGTTATAGACAATCCATTTCTCCTCTAATGTTTCAAAAGTGATGGCCTAGAAAGCAGCCATCGTACAGAGAAATATATGCGAAATTGCAATCTCAAAATTGGAACAACTTAAAATAATTTTAATGTTTCAAAAATTGAAGAAGTCCTAATCGTCCGTTTTTGGAGAATTTTAAAAATTGAGATAACTATTTTAAAAATTATTTCAAGATACGTATTCTAATTCTGAGTTTGTAAATTCTTATTCTTTTATTCTTTTTTTATTTTTTATTTTTTTGTATAATTGCAGCTTCTTCCTCGGGATATTTTATAAAATAATTTAGAAAAATGGGTGTTACACTCCTTTTTTCTGAGAAAATTAAAATTTTGGGAGTTACTGCTATGTTTGTTCTATAGTGTTGCTGAAAATAATTATGTACTTACTAAAAATTAATAAAAATTAACAATTGCGGTTATATTATCCAAAAAGGCCGCCTTAAAAGTTATTCTACATTGTTCTACTAAATCCGGTTTAAAATTTAAAAAATATACTAAAATAAAATTTTGCTACTCGCCCCCACCCTTTCTCCACCTCTCTTATTGTTTTTATTTTTTTTGTTTTTGGTTATACACATTAGAGTTTGAAATAATAAAAAAAAAAAAATAAAATAATTAAGAAAAACGTCCTAGCCCCCTTTAAAATGTACATTTTTCTTTTATTGTTTAACTCCATATTTCAAAAAATCATTTACAAAAATTAAATTTTGTTGTGTCAATAAAATAATTAAGAAAACAGATTCTTTATCCCAGACCCCTTTAAAATCCAAATTTTAACAAAAATGCCCGAAGGCTATATTATACATGTTTCTCTTATTGTTTAGCTCCATATTTCAAAAAATCATTTATGAAAATGAAATTTTGTTGGCTTATTACTTAAAATAATTAAGAACAAAAATTGCATCCCAGCCCCCTTTAAAATCCAAATTTTAACAAAAATGCCCGAAGGCTATTATACATTTTTCTCTTATCGTTTAGCTTCATATTTTCAAAAAATCATTAATGAAAATGAAATTTTGTTGGGTTAATATAATAATTAAGAAAAAAAAAAAAAAAATCTTCATCCCAGCCACCTTTAAAATCTAAWTWAAAAAAAAAWATATCCCAAGGTTATTATACATTTTTCACTTATTGTTTAGCTTCATATTTTCAAAAAATCATTAATGAAAATGAAATTTTATTGGGGTAATAAAATAATTGAGAAAACATTTTTGATCCCAGCCCCCTTTAAAATACAAATTTTAACAAAAATGCCCGAATGCTATTATACATGTTTCTCTTATTGTTTAGCTCCATATTTTAAAAAATCATTTATGAAAATGAAATTTTGTTGGCTTATTACTTAAAATAATTAAGAAAAAAAGTTGCATCCCAGCCCCCTTTAAAATCCAAATTTTAACGAAAATGCCCGAAGGCTATTATACATGCTTCTCTTATTGTTTAGTTTCAGATTTTCAAAAAATCATTAATGAAAATGAAATTCTGTTGGGTTAATATAATAATTAAGAAAAAAAATCTTCATCCCAGCCACCTTTAAAATCTAAATTAAAAAAAATATATCCCAAGGTTATTATACATTTTCTCTTATTGCTTAGCTCCATATTTCAAAAAATCATTTATGAAAATGAAATTTTATTGGGTTAATAAAATAATTGAGAAAAACATTTTTCATTCCAGCCCCCTTTAAAATCCAAATTTTAACAAAAATGCCCGAAGGCTATTATACATTTTTCTCTTATTGTTTAACTCCATATTTCAAAAAATCATTGTTCAGCCAAGGATTTTGGCTTTCTAAGTCGTATTAACTAGAATAAATTACTTTAAAAAAAAATCCTTTTCTTGACGTTTGAAAGGTAAATCGCAGACGTCAATAAAAAAAATTACAAAAAAATTCTTTCAGTGAGAACATGAGCTTTGAGGTTAAACCTAAACCTTTCAAGTGATCACAGACAGTTGAATTCGATAAATTTAACCTTTCTGCAATCTCACCAGTTGATATTCGCCAGTATGCATTAATTAAATCTTTATTGTGTCTTTATCGGTTTCAACGGACATTCCATACTTCGATAGGTACTGTCAATACATCTTCTCCATACACATTTTTTAAAATTATAAGCGTCTATAATTTGAATTAATGTTTGACAGTTGTCAGAATATCAAATTTTCAGAAACATTGCAGTCGTACCAACCTTATTTACTCTAATGGAAACAGTTTTTGAAGACATGCATTTATGTGAATTGTTGTAATAAGATACCAAGTAATTCTGCTGTGCATTACAAATTTGAATATAAAACGTACATACGTCTTGATAACACATCAGAATGTCTCTGTATAAGTATATCTTGTGTTGTTATAATGTAATAACACCGTATATGTTTACATCTATGCAAAGTTCACCTTGTTTCATAGTAATGATTATGACTATGTTGCATTGACTTGAACTTGATACTTCTTGGAGCAGCATTTTCATGGTTAATGTCGAGTTTATGCATGTAAAAATGATGTCAATGCAGATGTATGTAGATATGACACAAAACCTTTCAGTTCTTTTAAAAGGTTATTTGCAGCTCAGCAAGGAGAAGGCTAGTTATATATAATTACATAATGTTGGTAGTTATCAGTTGAATTTGCTTGATTATTGATTACGGTTACAATTTTATTATTATAATTAAATTATCATGAATACTCATCATGATAATAAACAGATATTTATCAGGGTTTTTTGCCATTTTTAAATGTAACTACATTATTTTAATGTTTGAACGTTGATATGAGCAGTCAAGAAATGGTAAAACTCATATAATATTTACATAATTTTATGTTCTTCTACTGGAGAAAAGTCCTGCAACACTGTATCAAGGCAGGTCTGCAAAGTTGGCACTACATAGTATTCTGGATTTTTGACATCTGTGCTAAACAATAGGTGACACTTTGTTTAGGTCTTCATAAAGCAGAATAATTCTTCTGGAAAACTAAAGCGTTAAGTAGCTATATCTTATATTGAACCATCAGACACTCATTTAGCAGAGTCATACAAAATTTCTAAACAAAGAAATTATAAAAACAGCAAAAATCTTGAAGCTAGTTCTAAACAGATCAAGTAACAGTAAGGTTGTGGTAGAAGAAAGACTTCTATATTGATTTTTACATTAAAATGTACATTACCGCACTAATTTTGATTAAATAGAGTCCTACATTTATCGTACTGTCATTTACTGCAAACCTCAAATAAATGAAATATTATTAAGTCTAAACGTCAATTAATTGATATAAAGAAACCTTATACGCTAGAAGTTTTACTGCAGATTTTTACATTTTTAAAATGTCAAGTTAAAAATCAATGCAACCAACGTCAAAAAAACTAGTTTTCTAAAGTTTGCAAATTAAATGTCAATTTTATTGAAGGTTTCAGAATATTCAAAAAGCCAAAATACAAAAAATCTGAGTAATATAAAATATTATTTCACAATTATACTATGGATAATAGAACCATTGAGATGTGATAAGATTGCGAAATATTAAAAACCACATTAAGATGTTTTCATCTCTGACATTCTGCATTAATGTAACTTTGATTTCAGTGATTGATTGGTGAAGTGTTTATGCGATTTTTATAACGAAATTACGCAATATATGTTAGTAAACTTATAAACTTTAATTACTCACAAAAAAGTAAACAACATTAACAAAATAATTTTCTTATTTACCATGTTTAATAACGGCAAATGTTAAGTACCTTAATGATTAAGAATTTTTTTGCGGTGCCTGTTTGTAACATGATGGGTTTTAATAAGTAATAATTTACAGGTAAATATTTGTTCAGTATTTAAAGCAGGTAAGATAAGAACATTAGATCCTGTATAGGTACCTATACAATTATTGCTGCCGAAATTATGAACTGCGTTCTAGTTAGTTGGTCTTGGACATTACCCTTTGGATGAAGATATAGAGAATAATGACTTCTTAAAGTTAATATAGTCACTTGAGTAAATTAGAAATTAGATGTAGAAAGTGAAATTAACACATTATATAAGTTTAATAATAATGTTATACCTACTTGTTCTGTCTAGCTATAACCTTCAAATTAATTTATGTTATTTTGTTAAAATAAATTACAGCTATAATGGCTTTATAAATAGATTACAACGAAGAAGACCTATGTCTTTTTCATATAGAGAATATGTCAATAACCACACCACAAGCAATAATAATAAATTTGTGCTTTCTCGTTTGACAGCAATTGCTTTGTAGAAGCTATAAAACATCAATATTACATAAAGCAAATATGATTGTGCAAGTAACTAATGACCTAATGAGAGCTAATGAGGTACAAACAATACGCGTCTTTTATTGGATATGTCGAAGTTTTTAATTTAAAAGGTTGGAAATAACAGTATTACACTAATTGTTGCAAATCTTAAGAAAATTTATATTGCTTTAGGTAATCTGAGTTATGGATCTCCATACACATACACATCGGTAAATTTTTCTTGGTTAATCGGAAACTTAATATTTGGATGTAATTGTAATGATTCATCACGAAATTCAGATTAATCATTGTATGCACTGATCAAAATCAATCTTTATTAAAACTGAACTGTCTCATTCATAAGCATAAGTTACTTATCTTCCTATTTTGTAAACTGATGCAATAGCTAATCACTGTAAGGGGATTTGTAATGGATGTCTCTGTATATGTCTGTAGATAAAAATAATAAATTGCAATACATACTTATTAGATATGTCATTTCAACAAAATACAATACCAGTAATATTTAAGGATTTTTTTTCGGCTTTTAAATTTAACAAAATATGCGAAAAGGAGTAAGTTTCCTTATTATCGTTACCTTTTGTATATAACCATAACATTATTCAAACTATGAAGTCGGTTAAGATAGCAGTTTGCTGATAAGGTTGATGGTGGTTGATGGAATTGAAAAAGTAATTTAAGTTGACGTTGTCAAGGTTAGAATGTGGTTAGAATCGTTAGAATAGTGATAAAGTTACCCTTAACGTCCAGCAGATGGCTTTAGTTGGTTATGCAGTAACAGTATGAAATCAGTCGTAAACTTATACATCATTTTGACAGTTTGGTTATATCATCTAAATGTGTATAGGAATTTAGTTTCTGAAAAGGTAATTATTAAAATTGTCACAATTAATAAAAAAAGATAAATCTAGAGTACATGCTGGAAATATTGATCATTATTTTGCAGATAGAATAGAATTCTACGTTCTAGATAATCGAAGCTATTTTTGTAGATAAAGTAGAATTCTACGCTTTATGCTCTCAAAGTTATTTGTTAGGATTTCTTGGATTATGTCATACAACACATACAATAATTCGTAATAATATATCATGACGAAGATCTCGGATTGTGTGATGTCTGGTTTTGAGAATTGTATTCTTTAGATATGGAAAAACAAAATAATATAAAATCGTCAAGTTCTGAGATCTTGCAGGAAATAATTCTTGTATCGAAAAATTGTTTTAAATATGCTCGAAATATCCTATCGGTAAGTTCATCATCATTGAACACTAGATTCAAGCAATTATGCTACCGATCAGCTAATTTAACTGCACTTCAGCTTTAGTCATGGTTCAAAAAAAATCGAATAGATACCTCCCTGTCAAATCAGAGAGAAACATTTTTTAAAATAAATTAAGGGAAGAAAAAACATCCACATCTATTTCTAATTAAAGCTTTACATCAACATCGTATAGAACAATGATGAACATATGTGTTTAGTAGCCAAGCTTTTAAAAACTACAAAGTGAGCAACCGGATGAGACCACCAGGTGACCTCTAATTTTAATAATAAACAATAAGCAGAAAAACATACTTTTCCTATGACGTTCGGTCACGTGGTGGTCACATCCGGTTGCTCACTCCCTGTCATTATGTCAAAACGTCAAGCTCTTAAAGTTACCGAATGCAACAATGTTAGTTAATAAACTATATAAAAGTATTTGTAAGAAGTGTATTTGGAAATTTGGTTAAGAACTCAAAGATATCCAACAAAATTTCAATCGAATCCCATCAAAATCTTGACATATGATTGAATGAAGGGCAGGACTATTTATCGTACTGTCTCTGTTTTAACTGTAAACATTCAGGATGAGCTTGATTAATCAATACTTAGGACATGATAATTTCCTTCTACTATGCCTATCCCAAGTTCAATTTGCGATCTTTCATTTCAAAACATCTACTTCTTTTGATATTACATAAATTAACTAAAACTTAATATACCGTAGATGATTGAATTTGTCCAACTCCCCACGTTCTGAAACTGCTACCTAAACATCTATTTTTATTGACGGATGTAGCGAACTTGCAATTAATTGATGCGAGTTAATTGGGTACAAAATTCTAATATTTTGCTTGTTTTAACTTTAATATAAAAGTAATAACATAATAATAAGAATAGGCTTCTACATGTTTGACAGCTGTCAGAATTTTTCAAAAGCATCTCAGTGAACCAACCTCTGATTAGTAAATTAACATTAAAAATCCTTATTCTAATGGAAAACGTGTTTAAAGGCGTAATAGTATTTTCTGTGGTTATTGATAATTTTAATAATATGCAATTGTAGCCACCGCTTCTTGGTATACATTAAACTTTTTATATCGATGTAATATAAAAGTGCTACATTTTCTATGTATATTCGTGTAAAGAATAGACGGATGTAATATGTATGTACGTAGTGAAGATAGCATCACATCCGATTCTATGACCTATTGCCTATTGACGTTAATTTGTTGTCGGTGTCTGCATTGTGTCTGATAACATACATCTGACATATTACAGTTAATCTGTTTTTTTTTAATTGGATTCACATATTTAGTTTATTCTAAAGGAATGAATAGAACATTTTTTTATTAATTATTCATTGGAAACTTTGTTGAGTAGATTTCATGAATAAATCTGGATTTTTACCTATCTAAATATGTAGCTACCAATTAAGTTGTAAACCTCTTCAATAAAAAACAATCGTAACGTATTTAAATGTATTAATATTAAATTTTAATTATATAATATAAAATTTAATGCCTTCAGGCGATTTTTTGTAATGATTTGCAGACAAACACCTGTTGCGTAAACTAATCTTGTATTGATCAAGGTCAAGGTATTAGATCGAAAGATTTCATATTACGTGTATGGAATACGCATATAATATACATACGTTGCACATACATATGTACATGTGTCTCAATTTACCTAACTATAAATAAAAACAAATAAATAAACTGATACACTTTTTTCTGCGACAGGCCCCATATGACAGTTGTGTTTGTTGTGAAAGCAGGGATTTTTGTGATGCCAATTTGTTATTGTGTTGAATTAAAACATCTGCCTATGTACGTAATATGATAAAAAATAATTAGTCTCAAATATTTGCTTCGTTTAAGCTCTGTCAATAAACTATAGACGTAATTAAAACGATGTCAAGAAACTTTAATCAAGTTATCCTGTATTTGATTTTAAATATATCCGATGAGACGTTAGCAACATATTTATTAGCATATCGGAAGATCAGACGTAGCCTAACCTAAATAAATCATGATTTTATGGATATCACAAAAACAGCTATTATAAGATGATGAACAATCCTAACTGTCATATTTATTATTATTGTTATTGCTCATAATAGCAATACTTACAACTTTCCATATTTAATTGTGCAGGTGTCAGCCATAAAAATTCAGCAGTTCAAGACAGGAAAAACTCCTACCATAATTTGTGGGCGTCTATTTGATGTATCTATCACATAAATTAATTTAGTTTTTCTATATAGCGATATTGAATATAAAAATAGATTTTAAAAATATTTTTATTGTCTACAAAAACAAAAACAAGTAAAACTCAGGTCCTTGAATACTAATTAGACAATTTAAAGATTTAAAGGTGGAAACGACAAGCCCCCCACCTGTCAAATTTGCATAGTGTGCTTAGAGCGATATTTTGTAATATTGGAAATAGGTTTAGAAAGTTGTACAAAAATTCTTAGGTATGTTTGTGTGTGTGTGAGTGTACACGACAAGATTTTTTAATTACTAATCAAATATGGTCTTGTCGCGCACCATGAATGTACATACATACAACAATTCAAGTTGCTGGACGAGTAAAAGTAGAACGTGATCTAAGAACGTATTGTCAGGTATTGAGCTTCGCAAATATCACAGTAACATTTTACGATGAGTTTACTGGTTTTTTACAGACGCTTTCAAGAAGTGTGATCCTACATCTTTTACACGCAAACAGACATTCGCGGTAATATCATCCCACGGTTTTACTGAGTCATCATGAAGGTGATGTAATAATGTATGCATTGCTTGTAAAATCCACCAATTGCTCTTGGTCGATTTTGGTGCAACTGTACTGACATAATAATGCACTATTTCTTCAGAATAACATTAAACCTATTCGATATCTGTACCAGTCGATGGTGCAATGTCTGGAGAAACTGTTCGATACACCTGGCCTTAGGGTACTTATTTCGCATTTACCGTTATGTATGTCTGTACTTACCTACCAGGTTTTATGTGTGGCTTACGTGTATTCAATCATGTACGCCGAAAGAGATAAAGAAAGTTTACATCGTAAACGTACCTCAATTATAATTCCTTAAGAAGACATATTGCTATAAATCTACAGGTTATATTCGTATTAGCACTGGTGAAATTGTAGAAAATGAATGAAACGAGCTATCACGAAAGATACCGGTTTCGAAATCCTGTCAGAAGAGAATCTAACATAAATTACTTAATTGGGATCACGTATTGATGGCAAAAGTGAAGGTAGTTAAGGAAAAGTGAAATATTGAAATTCTACTGCTGCTAAAATATATTTTACGACCGTCTCTTGTACATACAATAGATATACTCTGTTTTTTAAGTCAATTGAATATAGCCCGCCAAAATATAGGCTTACGATTGGTTTGTTGCCGGTCATGTTTACACTGCCAAAATTAGGTATTTTACCGACGCCATATTGTAGACACAGCTGATTGAGTAAGTACATATTTCGTTAAATATTTTTCTGTTTCTACTGCGCCTAAACAAGAAAATCAGTTTTTTTAAAACTATTTGCCTGTAAAAATGGATCCACAATTACCAGTGAACTGTCAACATGGCCTCCCAGAAAACGTGCTACTTTGGGGCGTGAACATTTGTACAGGAAAAGCAAGACACTGAACATATACAACAAAAGTTAAACTAAATATGGAAGTGTAAATAAATACTTGATTTCATAGTAGGTAACTCACCATTTAAATTTATCGCCAATTAGCTGTCAGGTTAATTTACCTAATGTGATGCGGATTTTACAATTTACTCCCCTTAATAAAAAAAAGAGAGTGTAATAAAAGTTAAAAATAATCTTCATATAATTTTCAACCCGGTTACAATTAAATTACACATTGTAGATCGTCACGGAATGATGTTACCAAAATACCAAACAGATGACCTGTAGATTCCTGGATGTTACTTGCTATGAATCTTTTATGGGCTATCAAAGCGGAAATTGTTATATGATGCGTGGTACACATGCGAATGTACACATTGTAAAACGTTTTTATTTTAATGTATGTAATTGTTAGTACCAAACATTTGTTTAAGAGTGTTGTGTAAGAATTTTCTCGAGATACGTTGCGATATGATTTGATAAATAAAATTCCGAAATGCTATGAGGTTGATGCAACTGCGATGATGTTGAAAACTTCAAATTTTGACAGCTGTCAAATATAAATCTAATTATAGGCGATTATATTTTTAAAATTATATTTCGAACAAACATAATGTAAGAATTTGTTTGGGTTAGAAATTTCAAGGAGATGAATTGTTTTATATTTTTTAATTAAACTTTAACTGCTCAAAGTTATTAGCTATCGAAATAAATTGCGACAGCTGCTTATTAACAAATTTTATAGTGATGATTTGACAGTTTTAGATTATTTTCTTTTTCCATATTTAAAAAATATCATTTCCCAATATCAGACATCAAATCTTTATTCTGACATTACAACCTAAAAAAAAAAAACAAATAATTGACTGAATCTTAAAAGTTCAACTTTTGTTCAACATTTCTATATATAAATATTTTTTAAAAAATTAAATTATTAATTTTGACATTTACATGACATAAGCGAACTGTCAAATTTATACGTTTTTAGCTGATCAAATTCTATATGACAAACTATCACTGACAACTAAACCATTTTTTTGCAAACTCATGCAAGAATCAATATTATCAAGTAACACTGATTTTTTTGGATTTAGTTAGTTCTTTTGATTGCCCTTACATAACCACTTTGTCTAATTGAACTACACAGGGAAATCGACCAAAAAACTTATTGTGCATTCATTACATTATTACTTCTTAAACACCTAGTTGAGTTGGTTAACCTGATTTTTGCTATAAAGTTGCCATTTCACGAATAATTTCATGACATACCTATGTATGTATGCAGTGGCGAGTAATCAGTGGTGATTACTTCGTTTACGGATGTTGTAATATCGAGGATGACAGTTGCTTTGACAGCTGTTACTAATCGTGATATGATGCTATCAATATTGCTATCAAATGCCTTACTGCACAATAGAAGAAGCAGTTAATAAAATGATCAAATCATCACACGAAAGAAATATACCACTGAATTGTTCGATTTCAATATAAACTATATTACTTGGCAGTTCCGAACTAAATATTACCAACTACAAAACTTAAAATGTGGTCCAAAAGGGCTGCCAACTCAATCAATCATTTTGATTCTCATTGTAGTTGTACTTATACAAAAAAAACCGCAAACTGGTTAACTTCCTATATTTGAGCTTGTCTAATCCATTGACTCTAAAGTAGTTCTACCTTTTCCTGGTCACTTCTTAACTAGTTAATAAGAAGGGAAGCCAAGAATTTCTGCTGCACTCCCATAGCTTGTATTTGTGGAAGAGATTCTTAGATTCATATGGTACGATTTTCATTCATTGCCCATAGTTTCTGATCGTACAGATTAGGTACGTTGCAAGGTGTTTTAAGGCTATCGGTTCTGGATCTGTAACTAGTCATTCGCTAGCATATCTTGCTAGATATTTTATTGCACGTGATTTCCTTGTATCTGTCTTGGCACTCAACTTAACATATTTCTATATGATGCGCTGCCAATTGCTCAATCTCCTTTTGACACCACAGTACCACTGATAAAGAATCACCGTCTGAGCCTCTGTCATATTTTGCCCAAAAAACCTTTACATTTTGCTCTATACGCCATTGATCATAGTATCAACTGCAGCTGCGGAAGCTGAAGAAGATTTGATTGGTATTTTTTCACACCCAACTTCATATTGAAGCCGCGTAATGATTCTATGCACATTCTATGTTCTGACAGCTGATCTAGCGAGGTTTGCTTGTGAAAAAGTCTGGTTCAGTCTGGTTGATTTTATGCAGTGGTTTGTGGTTGTTTCCCTTCCAAGTATGGAGAGTGACAAGTAGCATTCTCGGCATATTTTACTGTTTTACTATCGAAAAGGTAAAAATTCTGTTCAGCTAAAATAAAAAAGTCGATGTGTATGGACAAGAGGTATTGACAGTTGACACCTGTGTCAAAACTGGTTTGCAAAATTTTGCACCTTTTGGAAGGTCAATCGAAGCTGGTAGACACACAATAAGGACATTAATTGATGCAATCTTGCAAATATTAACTCTTCAGATCGCTGAGGGGTTAAATTTATCGAATTCAACTGTTTATGGTCACTTGAAAGGTGTAAATTTAACCTCAAAACACCACATATGGATTCCTCGTTTTTTCGCGAAAATAAATTTTTATTATTGCGTTGACGTTTGTGATTTCCTTCTTAAGCGCCAAGAAAATGATCCATTTTGGAAACGTCAGTAGGTATAAGGGCCAGTTGAGCCACCCCCTACCACTCCTACCTGCACGAATATGGCGCGAAATTTCAATTAGCTGTTGTCATTGAATCGCTACCTGTTATAATTGAACTGTTACCTGTTATGATTAAACTGCTACCTGTCATGATTGAACTGATAGTAGCAGGACGCTGATCAAATACAACAGACATAGCCGTTGAAAAGCGCTTCGGGTTCAATCATAACAGGTAGTAGTTCAATTATAACAGGTAGAGGTTCAATCACAACAACTAATTCAAATTTCGCGCCATATTCGTGCAGGCATTTTGATTGGCTGTCGAAACCTACGAAAGGTAGGAGTGGTAGGGGGTGGCTCAACTGCCCCGACACCTACTAACGTACAGTAATAAAGATGAATTAACTCGAAGCATTTCTCTGTTTGGTAGGATTTCAAAGAAATCGTTTTTTTGAGACTAGAATTGACCAACAGAAAAGGTGTAATGTCCTACCGAGATAATGGGAGGCCAAAAGCTTGTACAGCTTGAATGGGATATACTGTCACACCCAGCATATTCTCCCAATCTGGCACTTTCTGATTATTATTTGTTCCGGTCTCTACAAAATTTTTTAGACGGTAAAATCTTTACTTCAAATGAGGATATCAAAAATTGCGTTGATCACTTTTTGCCAGCAAAGAACAAACATTTTATGAGCTGCGATCACTTCTTTAACACTTTGCAACACGTAGGATGTTAGATAATATGTATATAGTGAGAGCGAGATAAACATTTAACTTATATCACTATTGACTCATTTCATTTTGCATAAAATAATATTTTTGACAATCCTGTTTGCTGCAAAATTAGATCCGTTTGCCTTGGGAGGCAATAAATTACTACAATGGTATACAATACGTGGGCAACATGTGACTTATTGTTACTTTTAACAGCTTGTGATAATCACTACTATCAATAGAATATATGTAATAAATTACGATTAACTAAATCCGATAATTATGATTTTAAACACTTCTTAATAATGACGTTAATATTTTTTTTGGGTGGACTTTAGGTTAAAAAAAAAATTATTAGATGGGAACCAGGATGTAAGATGCGATTATTACCGCAAAATTAAATTCATTTTTCCCATTGAATTCACAGGCGGATAAACCTGCTCTCAACAGTTACAATAATTAGCAATTAAAATTTAACTGTAGTAGATACTTTAATTACACACCGGCGTTTTCTTCTTGTTTCAGTTGAGGAACGGAGACGGGAAGACTTAGAAGCCGCAAACGCCGAAAACGAGTCCCTGCCGAGTTATACGATAGTTTCCGGTCTGCCGAGCTACGATGAAGCGTTGGAACAATTGAAGAAGGTGAAGGAACTCTCGTCATCCACGTCTAAAGATGAACCAAAATCGGACGATGTGCTGTCAGAGAATCCGCAACTGCAGACGATTTCTGTGATAGAACTGTTTCAGTTGTATAAAAATGTTGGACCGCCGGAAAGCGGAAAAGTGCAAGCTTGAAAAGTATTCTCTAATCTGTGCAATTTTTCAAGTGTAACCAATTCAGAAAATTCTTAAGACTGAATTAAATATTCCGTTATCGTTTGGTCAGTGCAAATGTAGATTTATGTGATGAAGTAATTTACTATATCCTGAAACTATATATCGTGGTAGATTACTTCAGATTCCTGTAAATATGTATACAGTGTGTTCATAAATGTTAGAGATGAGACGCATAGGCAACCAAATATACAGGTTGAATTAAAAGGTTTTTAAAATATCCAAAACAACAACACGAAAATCAACGACGAGCAACAATGGACAAAAACGTGACATAAACAATATGACAGCCGTTTTACTGCCAACTTAAGTTTCTAATTTCGCGCCTTTAATTTGACCTTGATCTCAAACATTTATAAACACAAGTTATATCTAATACATAAAAAAAGACTGATTTTAGCACACATTAAACCAAAAATAATATTATTTCATTTATTGTTTATCTCTGGTTTAACCTAGACTAAATGTTGAATAATTCAAATTACCGTGTGCACCATTTTCAGAGACAAAAAGAAAACAAGATTCTCGTTAAGTCGCCTAGGTTTCTATATTAAGTAATCCTGTGTGATTATTTACAATTTCAAATCGCAGTCATTTACATTTTTCTCCGTAAACGACATGCATGCCCAATCACCTGATACATCCAATTTGTTTACGTAATAATTATTTTTAATATTAGCGAAATGAAACTTTCGACATAAGACTGCAGACGTTGAAGGTGCGAAAATATTTTCTCGAGGTATTAAGTCAACATCTTCCGCTAATTTTAAATTGTCAATAGTTTATTTACTCAGCCGATTAAATGCATTTCGTCGTATTGTATCGATTGACGTCAATGATTCTGTTGTCCTTATTCACATTCGAGTTCAGTTTGGAGTCGTGCTCCTTTTATATTGTGATTTAATGAACACACCCACTAAGATAATAATAATACTTTCGTTTAATTATAGGACAATGAAAGAATATTGTTTTTGGTTTATGCGCTTGCCTTTGCGATTGTAGATTAGATTGCGCTAATACGTTGTTATTTATTAATTTTTTTACGCATGTGATAATTTGTTTTAGTCATAGAAGACGCTGGACGTCGGTTAAGCAACTATTATGTAAGTAAAAATGATGAAAATAATCTATGAAAAATAAATATTTTTAATATAAAATCAGTTTGTGTATTATTTCTATTAACACGTGTGACGACGAATTATATTGCGAATATCTGCGTAGGATTTTGGTCGTTAATACTGGAAAAAATCAGAATAATCATCTTTTTATGTTAACTAAAACTATAATATTAAAAAGTACAGATTGAGCCAATCAGTTTGAATTTCCCGCTTTAAATTTGTTATTTTGAGTTGGTCACAATGGCTGCGTTCATAACAACTGAGCGCTCCGATAACAAGTGAGCGCTCAGTGGGCAATCGCCATTTTAGGTAGCGAAAAAAAATTCGCTACTTTGGGAGCAATCAGCGATCACCAAACCCCACATACCATTCAAGTGTCAAAAATGACATTTGCGTAAACCGCGTGAACAACGTACATACATTCTGCCGTGACACTGATCGCTACGTTATTATTTGGTAGCGTTAAAAGTAACGCTAGGTATGATTAATGTTATAAACGACATGGTTGTGTCAGGTGAGCGGTTTAACCGCGGTGAATCGTTCAATATAAAGTTTGACCAGTACTGCGACCCCTGCGACCGATCAGCTAATTAGTAATAGTGGTCACTTTTGAAATGTGCCCGAAACGGTCAGAACGCGCTCATCAATGAATCAAACAAAAATGTCAAATTTATAAATACTACTGTCATCATCAGACGAAACTGCCGCTTCAACTACTGTCAAAAATTCTTTGTTAACAGATATTTTGCGTTAATGAATATTAGAAAAAGCACCAAACAAATCCAAATTACAATTATATTATGGTTGTAGCGATTATAGGTTATGTTTGATATAAACTACGTTCATTCAATGAGCAGTTGTGCAGTGGAACTTTTTTAAAATTTTAGCAGTCAGGTTGTTGACTTGACACACCCTTATAACAACACAGAATAAATGAGAAAGGATAATAACGTCAAATCCTTTGTTCTTTCAGGTAATGATTTAGATGACCTTGAATAGATTCCGCCATGACTTGAATATGTTTGGCACGAATTTCACTGTATTTGTCCCAAAAAAATTCTGATTCTAATTAATCATACGCGCATACGCAAAGTAAGTTCCAAGTCTATTTAACACACACGAACGTTAAATAATAAAAATGTTCAAAAAAAATAGATTATCTACGTAAAGATTCCGCTATTGCGTAAAGTTCAAAATAAATTTAAAAAAGGGTTTTAATTATTTGACAAATTATTACAAACATTGATACTCTAACCTCTAACGCACAACAATAACAAAGACGGCCATATTTTCTAGAGGGTACATCCGGCATCATTCTCAATTTCCGGGAATCATGATGACTCATAGTTGCCCTTTCTGGTTTATTCTGTGCTTATAACAAGTGAGAATTCGCCATTTTAAGTAGCGAAAAAAATGTGGCAACTTTGGGAGCGATCACCGGTAGAGTTACTATACAGCAACTATAGAGCATTCCAACCTTAGTATTCAGTACGTGTCTTATGGAAACTGAGGACATTGGTGCCACGACTAATTTAGGTTGGCAGCCATTAATGAATGACAAGATATTTGAAATACTTCTTGGTTAGAATTTTATAAAAGCGGAAGCTGTCAAGTGAGTAGGTACGAGGTTTGAAGTCAGGTTAGTTACGTATTGATTGTGGTGAAATTTAGTTTATTAATTTGCGAATTTAATTAACAAGTTTTTGTGCTGCTAAATGGCAAAATCGAGGACAGTTTTATCTCCCCCTAAGTTCATTCACCCAGATAATGATAGAGGCGACCATTTTGCAAGTCATTCGGGAATGGGTACCTCGCGTGAAACGAAATTAGATGACAATTCTGTCACATCGGTTTTCGAAACGATTTTGACATTTGTCAAAGTTATATTTGCGCTATGTTCTAGAGTTACACCAGCACTGCGAACTGCAAGTATATTAATTGATCTGGCACCATTGCGTTGAAATAAAAGAAGACAATTTATTACAAATCGCTTAAGATAGTAAAAGATGTATATATCCCATAAGAGACAATACTGAATACTAAGGGCTAGTTCATAGCTCTCCGTTTGTCCGTCTGCGTTTATACGTTGACGGATGAAAATTTTTTTGCGGTTCATAGCGTTGCGTCTGTAACGTACGTTTATTGACAGATCAATTTCCTATGCAAACCGTTTTGTTGTGACAGGTCTAACCTCACTTTTTTCGTAAACGGATGAACGGACGCGTACAAAGTTCAACGTCGGTCAACTTTATCCGTTATCGGATAGACTGTGAAGCACATAAAAATAACGTGCTGTGATTGGTCAACGGACAAACGCAAACGGACAAACGGAGAGCTGAGAACTCCCCTTAAGGTTGGAATGCTCTATAGGTAGTTGTATTCAAGTGTCAAAAATGACATTTGTATAAACCGCGTTAACAGCGAAGATTCTGCCGTTCAGTTGTGGCACTGATCGCTAAGCCAATGATTGCAAAACCTATTTAAAAGTATTTGATAGCGTTTCCCTAGGTGGCTCGTGTTTGGAGCTGTCGCAAA
>SMLS01073674.1:0-52883 GCA_004785975.1 Popillia japonica
GGGAAATATATCCGCAGAATATTGTAGAACGCTAATTGAATCAATGCTGGCAAGACTTCAAGAAGTCGTCGAAAATAATGGTGGATGGACTCATTATTAAAAATATACTACTTGTTTATGGTCAATTATTAAATTAATAAAAAAGAAATCCGAAATTATTTTCTTCTTATCTACAAGACAAGCAATTGTATACATAGGTATCTATGACACACAAGAATTGTGCACATGCACATTTTATTAAACAATTTTGCAAAAGTCAATACGACAATTCTAAAGTAAATAATAAAATAATAGACTTCCAATGTTTAAAAACAATGTCACCGCAATCCTGGGTGGGTTTTATCACCTCTTTTAGTAAATTGTAAATATCAGCACATATTTTCGTTTGTTAGTCGGTTCTATATAAAACTTCATATCCTACCTATTATGTAACTCCATTAGTATATTTTTCCAAACGATCAAACTTAAAATAAAAGTAAATCGAAAGATGAACATATAAGTATATATATATCTTAAGTATTTGTTATTTGAGGCGAAAATAAAATGCCAAGTAAACGTACAAGGAGAATAGAGTTTCATTGTTCTCCGTTTTGATAAGTTGGAATAAATAGCATAATATGGTTTTCGTTGCGTCTTTAACTGGAATGAATACTCATAATTTCATCCAAAAATGAATTTATAAACACGTGCTAGCAAACGTACTGTCGGACGTGAAAATATCATACTGGATTTCCGATCTAGATTCGAACCCTTTATGATGCGACGTCTGTACATAGCTTACTGTATCTACTATTGTAACAGCGCGATAATTCAAATTTTTGCGGTTTAGTTCTATGTACTATGTTTGTAAAAATGACTGCTATGCTGGGTTGACAGATAAAGAAGCTGAACAATTATGTGAATTGATTACAAGTTTAGAATCAGACTCAGACGTTGACGATATAATAATCAACAATGAATCAAGTGACGAAGAGAACCAGTAGCCAGAACAGACGAGAAAAAGAAGCAGAATAAACTGATTAGAGTCTAACCTAAAATGTGAAAAAGACAAATTATTTCAACCTACAGTATATAAATTTAGTAATACCGATTCAAGATTTCATTCTGACACTGTTGGAATTAATATGCCATCATCCATCATCAATTGTTGACTACTTTTAAATATTTTTTCCAACAATCTTGCTGAGGATATTGCCCGGGAAACAAATAATTACTTTGATTTTGTTACAAAAAATACTATAGAGCATTCTAACCTTAGTATTCAGTATATATCTTATGGAAACGGATGGCATTGTTGCCACGACTAATTTAGGTTGGCAGCGATTAATGAATGACAAAATATGTATTTGAAATACTTTTTGGTTAGAATTTTATAAAAGCGGAAGCTGTCAAATGAGTACGACGTTTGAAGTGAGGTTAAATACGTATGATTTTCGAAACGATTTTGACATTAGTCAAAGTTATATTTGCACTATGTTCTGGAGTTACATCTGCAATGCCAACTGCAAACATATTAATTGATCTGGCACCATTGCTTTGAAATAAAAGAAGACAATTTATTACAAATTGCTTAAGATAGTAAAAGATGTATATATCCCATAAGAGACAATAGGTACTGAATACTAAGGTTGGAATACTGTATAACCCAAAAGCATTCTCGCGTCTCAATAAATGGAAAAGCACTGATATTAAGGGAATTTACTTATTTATAGCAATAACAATGCTTATTTCAAGGAACAAAATTTGAAGTTGAACGACTGCTGGTCATTATTGCGTTAATACGTTGATACCACTTACATATTTGTTGGCTCTGGCTAAGTTTGCTATCATCATGGCTTTGCAATTACTAGCATTTAACCAAAGATCCTTGATGTAACCCGTCTCCGATAATTGTCTTTTAACATCTGAACTTATTTGTTTCAATTTGTCTTGAACATTATTAAACCCTCTTAACTTTTGCAAGTATTTCTCTGCTAATATCAGTTCGTTAAAATTTAAATAACGACCAACTACATTAGAGTGCTACTAATCAATCGGTAGCCGGAGCATTTCCAAAAAAATTGACATTTTACATATTTTGCGAATTCAAATGTTGCCTTAGCTTTGCAAATGGTTTGGATTTTCTATTCTGTAACCAGTAGAATTGAAATATCTTTTAAAAGTTATTTCCTTTTCGTAAAGAAATAGTTTTTCAAACTTAATCCAGTCTCTCGGAATGTTGCAACATTTCGGACTCCTTTTTGATATAACAGCATTGTCATCTACAAATGTCGCAATAAGAATGCTTTTGATACAAATCGACTATAAGGAGCTAGTAGTGAAGAATTGATTTTAGACTACTTGCCTCCTACATATCTTACTGAATAAACTGAATACTAACTTCTTCTCCGCTGTATATTATGAGAAGATATTTGTCATGCAAGTCTCTATTCGGAACATATCAGGAGGCAAACAGACTGGGCTTTAATTTAATTAGCAAGCTATTATTAAAGACTTACCTCCAGTTTAAAATACCAAGTGAAGAAACCTCTCTGTGGTTTGTGTTGTATTAGTATTTCCACTACTCTATGCATTTATGTAGTAGATGCTCTTGAATGGTCATAGTCAACTCTACAGAAATTTTGCGATAGTTTGCTATTTTGAATCTACGTTTTTGGATATTTACATACATATTTTCAACAAATAACATTTCTACTGGATAATTTTAGTCACGTACGTCTACTTCAGTACATACTAGGAGTATCTTTCTGCTACTTTAATGTAGACCAATCTTTCAGGTTCCCAAAAAGAAAACCATAGGAAAACATTGCAAAACAGTATTGAATCACATTCAAAATTCACATATTGTGCCGTAAGATTATTAAAATCTTGGTGATAGCATGCTGCGACAATATAAAATTACTAATAATATAATAGTGGTACTATTACAGCTATGCCAGCAGTGTGAAAAAAATACAATAAATTATCTCTTAATAAAAAATCAATCATTTATTAACAATAGTGAGCGCAAAATGCTGTTACACACAATAAATAAGGATTAGCATTTATAATGGTGATAGTAACTTTACAACCTGGAGTAGTAACTCAATGGAATATTGTCATTCGTTCACATTTCTCTGTTGTTGTTTGTTACTCTTTAGTTCTTGTTGGATTTGTTCTAACGTTTTTCCTTTAGTTTCTGGTATTATAAAGTAGGATGATATACCACCGACAAGACAACATATTCCAAAAAATAGAAACGGTGCCCACAAACCGTAAGCTGACATCAGTACCTGAAATAGTTTGGTAGTTGTGCACATATAAAAAGCAAATAACATGTTGGAAATCATCATCGAATATCTTCTAATACTCGCTGAGAATATTTCACCAACGATAATGGTTGGAACAAACCCTAATCCAAGTGAGTACATAAATACGTAAACGACGGTGCCGAGAAGTGGAATCCAGGTGATCCTAGATAAGTCAACTTCGGTGTTCGTCTGTAAGTAGAAATATGTTGCTAACGAAACCAGAACAAAGAGGCATCCAATGCAGGAAACAATCATCGACCTCTTCCTACCAAATTTATCAGACACAACACCAATAAATATGTTGACGAACACCAACATTCCTGCAAAGATCATAGAAGCTGCTCCACTAGAAATTTCACCGCCTGCTTGCAGAAAAATGTATTGTGTATATTGCATTATGGCGGTCATACCACTGAATTGTTGAAAAGCTCTGGCTAAATTTGCTATCATCATGGCTTTGCGATTACTAGTATTTAACCAAAGATCTTTGAAGTGACCGGTTTCGGATAACTGTCTTTTAACATCTGAACTTATTTGTTTCAATTCGTCTTGAACATTATTTAAACCTCTTAACTTTTGCAACGATTTCTCTGCAGATATCTCGTTTCCAAGCATGATTAAATAATACGGACTTTCTGGCATCAGCGTGAATGTAATTAAGAATAATATAGGAAATATTAATAACACGAAGGCTGTCATCGGAATTGTTAAATAAAATCCTACAGAATTACTCAACAATTGTCCACAAAATATAAATAATATTACGGCGTTTCCATACAAATTCCTAATCTTCGGTGTACTAATTTCAGCGATATAGGTTGGAATAGCAGCGTAAAGAACCGCGTCTGCCAAGCCAGAGAAAATTCTAGAAATGTAAAATAACCAAATTGTCTTCGAAAATGGTACAAACAACCAAGAAATGATCTGAAAGCATCCTGACAATAGCAGTGTACGTTTCCTGCCTATTTTATCGGTTGCAACGCAGAAAATAGGACTTGCAAATATCATGGTTACTGCTGAAATTACTGGTATATATGAAGCTTGTTCTATTGTAAAGTTATACTCTTCCGTTAAAAGTTTTGGAATAGCTGGAGATGGAAAAGTAAATAATGATCCGGCTGAAAGTGCTGCTAATGATGCTACAAAAAATAAATCAAGCCAATAAAGTTTGACTTTTAACTATTGATAGACTTACCGGAAAACACAGCAAGAATCTGCGGGAGACCTTTGGGTGTCTGATTTGAAGTTTTCACTCTATGTCCGCTTAAAGTATCCATTTTTGCTATAGAACGGGCAGCAAGTGCATGAGACTGATTGTGAGTTGCTTCTGCTCTCTTATAAATTGTTTACTTTACGATAAAGATGTACCAACATAGTTTTAGATTGTATTATATTACAGTGTATAAAGTTACTTACAAAAAAATGATATTGCATTGTACATTGATTGTTTCTTTCTTCATTATAAAAGTTTAAAATTAAAAACAATGCCATAAAACAGCATATAAATACATATATGTATGTATACAGGCTGATTCATTTTCGATCCTCACCATTGCGATTTCGCTTATTATTGAAGATGGACGGTAGATTTAAATTTAAGTTAAAGGCAAAATTGCTAAATTTTGTAATTATTGTGATCCCGATAAGAAAGTAGACTTCGAACAAATGACGTTCGAATTATTTGAAAAAAACTTAAAAATCTCATTTCCTTATTTTTCTTGTAGCACTTTTATTGGATCTTGCAGAGGAAAACTAAAGACACATTCTCAAGGCCACTTTTGCTAAGACACCTACAGCTGTTCGATGAAAAATATTTATCTACCATCTACTCTACCATCTACATACTACCTATCTACTCTAGTATGGTGTATTCACATACAGGCTGTTCCATTTAAAAAAATCGATTTCTCCTTATTTGAAAATTACTTAAATAATCATCAAATTCAGAACACCCTGTAAGAGATTTATTAACTGTTTAGACGTTAAACAGTCTCTTCGACCTTTCGCTGCCTCTAGCAAAAATATGAAACAATTCGGTTCATTCACGGCTTGGATATACGATTTTAAAAGACCATTTGAAAACGCAAGAAATTTCACAAAAATCAAATTAATTCAAAAACGGTTAATTTTTGACATAAGGAACCTGAATACAAAATGTTATAACACCTCATAAGGAATCTAAAAAAGCAATAAAAAATATGACATTTGATTTGAAAGATCAAAGTTGGTTATGATTTCCGGTATAACCGGAAGTGGTTCATGAGTGTAAACATTTTATTTTTACTCACCAAGTAGCAACATGACGCTTTACAAATTTTCAGAAGTGCCCTAAGACGTTAACACAGAAAACTTCTAACGAACGGGTTACGTGGAAAACCCTGTATACCGGGTGGGCCATTAGTGTGTCGGCGGAATTTAGCATGAAAACTACTAGAGATAGGAAAGTGAGATTTCCTGTATGTATATAGTTTTTTACTACGCATTTTTTTAAATTATTTACAAATATACAGGGTGTTACAAATTGGCGCAGCCAGCTTCTACTTTTTTATATTAAATAGTTTGCTATATTTTTTAGTAATTATTTTGATAGCCACCTAAAATACCTTTGCAATGATATATGGTTATGTAGGCTTCCGGTCATTAGTTTTGGCAATATTGTAAATTCTGTAAAAATTTTTACATTTGCAGCGTTGGAGATTTAAAATGTTTATATTGTAAGCGGATGTAGTGTCGAGCGTTATTCTTTTGTTATCAATTTGGGGGGCTACCACTTTATGTTGTTTCAAAGTGGTGTACCGTAAAAATTATACAGGGTATTAAATATGTCGCGGTACATTTGCCGAAATTCAACCCTTTTTTTCGATTTTTTTAAATACAAACTATATTTTTAGATATTGCCAGCAAATTCCTTGTGAAATTACCTTCAAAATGGTACCAAATATGTACAACTAATTTCCAGTATTTTCGGAGATTTTTACCATTTTTATGGAAAATATTTTATTATTTTTTAAATTACTTAAAAAATTAAAACAACCGTACGTAATATAAAATTATTATTATTTATACCTTTAGATATTTTAATCATAAAATAATTCAAAATATGCTCAAATATGTTTTCATTCTGTTCTATGGATATTCTCAACCCTCTCTGTATGGACTGCGGTAGATTTTCAGCCATATTGTCCTCGTTCAACTGAAGAAAAGCATTTCTTATACGTTGCTGCATATCTTCTGCCGTTGTAGGAGGTGTCATATAAACTATGTTCTTTATAGTAGGCCACAGAAAAAAGTCACAAGGGGTAAGATCTGGTGATCGCGCTGGCCAGTTTACTGGACCTTCTCTCCCAATCCACCTATTAGTAAACACTCTTGCAGCAGTACCGTAATGTGCGAGTGCACCATCATGTTGATACCACAGTCTGTCCATGAAATTATCTGGAAGACCTTCTACTATTACTGGTAAATTATTTTGTAAGAAGTTTCTGTAAATTTCACAATTTAGAGTATTTTAAAAGAAAAAAGCGCCTACCACGGTGTTTCCTAAAATGCCTCCCCAAGTGTTGACACTCCATTTGTTTTGATATAAAACGTGCTGCACAAAATGAGGGTTTCTTGTGTCATAGTAGTATACATTTTCTCTGTTCATAATTCCAGAACTACTAAATGTTGCTTCATCTGTGAAAAGTACATGATCTAAAAAAAAATCATCTTTATGTAACCGTAAAAGCAGCTATTTACAATGCACAAATCTCTTTTCAAAATCTGTTCGTAGTAAGCCATGGTGAATATTAATTTTATAAGGATGAAACTTATGTTTCCTTAAAATTCTCCTCGCGGTAGAGGTTGTAATTTCATGTTGTCTCGAATTGCCCTTGTAGGCACATGCGGATTTTCTACAACGGATTGAATGATTATCACTTCTTTATCTTCTGTAGCAATAGTTTTTGTTCTTTCATGTTTGAGATAATTCACTGAACCCGATCGAACAAACCTTACTAATAAATTGTCAAAGCTCTTACAATCCGGGGTTATTGATGCTAGTAGTGGATTTCTGTTGCAAGCGCCAAGAAGAAATACCATGTCTATGAATTCCTCCTTCGAGAAATTCATTTTTAGTTGAATTAGATAAACAATAACAGGAACAAATACTTGAACACCGGATTATAGTAATGCGTAATAACTAATAGTAATTAATAAATAAATAATTCAAATTGCAAAAACGGGCGATAATAAAATTACATATAACAAATATTGAAACGTAAGAATGCGCAACAGAAACTGCAAAAACGGCTTATGTGGAAACACAGATTTGATGTTTCTTTAGAGTCTTAGTTTTTTTTTTGAAACTCATGGCTATCTAACCACATTGGAGTGATCCACATATTGAATATTGTTAAAATATTTTCATAAAATGGTAAAAATCTCGGAAAATACTGGAAATTAGTGCTATATTTTTGGTACCATTTTGAAGGTAATTTCACAAGGAATTTGCTGGCAATATCTAAAAATATAGTTTGCATTTAAAAAAATCAAAAAAAATAGGGTTGAATTTCGGCAAATGTGCCGCCACTTCTTTAACACCCTGTATAATTTTTACGGTACACCACTTTGAAACAGCATAAAGTGTTAGCTCCCAAATTGATAACAAAAGAATAACGCTCGACACTACATCCGCTTACAATATAAACATTTAAATCTCAAAAGCTGCAAATGTAAAAATTTTTACAAAATTTACAATATTGCCAAAACTAATGACCGGAAGCCTACGTAACCATACATCATTGCAAAAATATTTTAGGTGGGGCGCATTAATTTGCTGGAGTCTTGTGATATCCTGATCCATAGCTTCTTGTTCTAGACCAACGCATTGTTCTTTTAATTTTGAAAGACTGTCGTCCTCTTCTGTGGTTCTTTGAACAATTCGAGAAGTTTCTTTCAAAGTGTAATGATGTACTTGAAAGTAGGGTATAAATCCAACCAAAATTTTGTTAACATTAGAAACATATTTGGGGGACATTTTGCAACCAACCCATTTCTGACGAACTTGAAAACGTTGACAACCAAATCCATAATCACACACGCACTTTACAGGTTAGACTCCGCGATTGTTTTCGAATATATAGAAACTGCATTGGCTACATCTACACCTCTTGAGTCTATTCGACAAGAAAGTGAATCAACTTTAAATGTATTCATAGCGTGCGACAAACTTAGATAAGACTTTAAACTTTCAAGTCAAAGCAAGTGGAGAAAAAACGGTGCAACAACTTCAATGGCAAAAATTACGTTGTTAAAAAGGAATAGTCATCATCCTTGTATTTTATACACATAGTTAATAAGGTTTATTACGAGCTTCTCAACGTCGCACACAGATGTCCGTTCAAAAAAAAAGAAAAAAATTCTGTCAAAACTGTAATTCTTGTTTATGAGAACGCGAGACCTCATTGGACAAATATCACAAAGCGAACATTAGACAGCCCTAACTGAAAAATGTTGAGTTATATTTTCTACAACGAAGAAATTAAAAATCTTTTAAATCGACTAGAAATATGCAATTTTTGAAGTGGGATATTATGAGGAAAAATAATGTTTTTATAAATGTAAGCAACCAAGTAAATTAGTTTGCAGAATATTTCTAATATGATAAACAAAATGTTAAATTACAAATCATAATATTTTACCAAAAATACCATAAAAGGATTACGTACGACCTAAATAAATTAATCCTTCGGAACAACATCTAACTGTCTCGAATATAATAACAACACCAGTAGATTTTATAGCATTTTAGTTTATAAATAAAACTAGATCTTATATTAAAAAATATTTATTTTAAAATAAATAATATTTACAATGCTCTTACAGTTATTACCCTAATGAACTACTTCCTATTTCCTTTCAACATTTGTTGTATTTCTTCAAGCGTTTTTCCTTTGGTATCAGGAATTATAAAGAAGGAAGCGATACTACCTATAAACAAGCAGATTGTAAAGAATAAGAACGGTATCCATAATCCAAAACTAGTCAATAAATATTGAAACAATTTATTTAAACCACTCAATGTTACTGCGAACACAATGTTCGTAACCATAGCGGCTTTGCTCCTAATTCCAGTCGAAAATAACTCGCCTAAAAGCAAAGTTGGCACCACTCCTAATCCACAGACGAAAGATAACACGTAAACGGCTAAACCAACCACCGGAAACCAGCCAGCTCGTGACACGTCTAGATCTGTATTGTCTTGTAAATAGAAAAATATTGTTTCACTAAGTAAAGCTATACCGCAGAAGAAGCAAGAAACTACCATGGATCTTTTCCGTCCTAATTTGTCACTTATAACGTTAGCAAAGATATTTGCTGTGGCTAGCATGCCTGTGAAAATCATAGCTGATGCTCCGCTGGATAAACCTCCTCCAGCCTGTTCGAAAATGAATTGTGTGTACACAACCAAAGCACTAATTCCTCCAAATTGCTGGATAATCCTCGAAATATTAGCCACAAATAGAGCCATGCGGTTACTTTTTATCTTCCACAGATCGGCGTAATTACTGGATTCCGACATCTGCCTTTGCACATCAGCAGTAATCTGTTTCAGCTCCATCTCGACATCTTTAATTCTTCTTAATTTCTGCAACGATATCCTGGCGTTTTCTTCGTCATTTTTCATGATATAGTAATATGGCGTTTCCGGCATAAAATGAAATATAATTAAAAACAAAACTGGAATACTTATCATGATCAAAGCTGTAGTTCTTATGGGGCAATAATACCCGATGCAATTTACAAGAAATTGCCCGAAAAACATGATGATCATCATCATATTTCCGTATAATCCTCGGACGACTGGTGTAGCTGATTCGGCGATGTACGCTGGTAACGTTGCAAAACCGCAGGCGTCTCCGAAACCAGTCACAACTCTGGATAAGTAAAAGATGTAGATGTTATTGGCGAAAGCTATTAATAACCACGCTACTATATGAATGCAACCCATGATGATCAGATTTTTCTTCCTTCCAATTTTATCCAATAATATGCAGAATAGAGGTGTTCCTACTATCATTGCTAATGGTGGTATCACTGTTAAGTACGAAGCTTGATCTATTGTAATGTTGTATGGTGGTAGGAGTAGTTTTGGAATTGCTGGAGATGGCCATGTGAATAATGTGCCAGCCGCCATAAACGCTATGGAAGCTAAAATAGAAGTAAAATTATTATTCTTGTATGATAATTGTTTGCGTTTAACTTAATTTTAGTATATGTGTAAGTTTGAACGTCCAAGCATTAATAACTCGCATCACTTTAAAGCATTGTCAAACGAAAATATCGATGCAACAGTGGAAAAAAAAGTTTGACATAAGTTCTTGGTAAACATGTAGTATGGTGTAAGGCCTTGGATTATGGGCCTACTGTGCAACCCTTTGATTTTGAAAACTTGTCTCACAGATGACAATTTCTTAAATCTTTTACAAAATAACTTACACCAACTACTATAGGGCTAGAGAAAATTACTTCAGACGTCATAAAACAAACACTACTAGCACAATGAAGCTTTGCATTTGGGCATTTGGCTTATTAAGTCAAGCAACAAAGCAGTTGATTGGTCGTAGTTGCTCTATCATTTAGTCTTCAAAATCTCCAGATATCATAGCACCAGAACAAATTAATGACGTTCTATCTAATGGCGTACTTAAAATTTTTATACGACGTTTCGTTTTCTTTGGATGATCATCAACTTTGTTATTTCTTATGGGCGCCATATTGGATTTTGACACAGCTAGAAAGATTTTCTTTTTCTGATTTCAGCCATGTGTCATATGTTGAAAACAAAATTTGATATTGCGTGTTAATTGACGAAGAATCCGATTTGAGATTAAATAAAGTAGGTGGCTATGAAATTTCTGTCAATATGTCAATCACTTAAAATTGAATATGACGAAAATAAAAATTGATGTTAAATAAGGTAGTCATGGAATTTTGAACTGTTGATTATCGTTGCATTAGTAACGGGAAAATAGCGTGAGAAAAGTGGCAAACACCACCATCATAATAATAGATAATAATAAGTCATGCCTTCATATCCCCAACAGCTTGTGCCAATTACAGGGACCATCGGCTGGTCATGAGTTATTATTATGCCTGTCGCATTAGACCGACTTAAGATGTTGCTTTTCCGCATGTGCCATGTAATCTGGGAAGCTACAGAAAACCAAATTCAGAAGGAACATACCGAGGTTCGAACCCAGTATCGCCAGACTGGGAAGCGAGCGCACTAGGCACCGCGCTACTAGCCGACCAGTTAGTAAATTTCGATTCATCTGACCAGATGATTGTATTCATAAAATCTTCGTCGTCTTCTAATTTTTAATTACAATATTCCATTTGTCTTAAGTTATCATCAGGTAGAAATCTATGACTAACATAGACTTTATACGGTTTCAGCTTATTTTGACGCAGTTCTCTACGATCCATAGTGTCACTCAAATTGTTTAATGTCTATGGTGAATACAATATGAGACACACGAGAAAGATAGAGGAGGAATTGTAGTCTACGTTAAAGTTCTAAACAACCTTCGATACACGGACGATACCAGTGTAATAGCAATGACCCGTATGCTGGAAAGAATCGCCATCGAAAGCAACAATCTAGGTGTAGAAATAAACGTTGACCAAACCAAACTCATATTGATTGATAAAAGCAACGCAGTATGGGTACACAACCTCCACCCGAATATAGAAAGAGCAGATAATTTATGTATTTAGGGTCTCTAATGACAAACACTGGGGAGTGTAAAGCAGAGATAAGAAGGCGTATAGCAATATGACGGTCGGCTTTGCTGAGTCTGAGAAAGACATGGGCTGACAATAACCACTAAAAATACCAAAAAAACTCTTGTTTGATCTCTGGTGCTCTTCATATTCCTATACGGATCTGAGTCATGGACCATCAAAAGCGCTGATAGATGCAGTATAGATGCATTCGAGATGTGGTGCTAGAGGAGCATGCTGCGTGTCCTATGGACAGCTCTAAGGACGAATCAGTCAATCCTGAATTAATTCAACATCACATACCAACTGATTACCCACCATTTGCCGTAGACGTATACTGCAATAGTTTGGTTAAATCGCATGCAGAGGCGAAGACAACCTTGAGAAAGTAGTAGAGAAGTAGAGATAGTACAGGACTAAGTAGAAGGCCGAAAACCCAGAGACCAAGCTTCATCAAGATGGTTGGAACAAATAACAATAAATTTCAATCACACCTCCGAGAGGCGAGATTGTCAAAGATGGAAGACCAAAATTACCACCCGCACATGGCCATAATGTCACGATTCTTCAGAAATGAAGAGACGACGAACGAGAAGAAGAAGAAATCAAGCAATATTAGAATAAGAAGTTTCCAAAGCAATGAATTGGTTGTAGTTGCTCTATTATTTGGCCCTTCAATATCTCCAGACCTCATAGTACTCGACTATTCTTTATGGGGTCGATATAAATACAAAATGTACAAAGTAAAAGTGAACATTAACAATCAACAGAGCAAGGAAATCTGTAAGCAACCAGTAAAGTTTTGGTCTTTCGAATTCACCCTGTACAAAATTGCCAAGCTTCCTTTTCTTCACTACTTTTAATTATTTTATTTATATTTATTTTTATTTCATGAAAAATGCAAAATAGAGAAGAAATCAAACTAATAAATAGACAAAAGGTTTTGAATGACAGTTTTAACATCAAGGACATAAAATATAAAAGAGGAACCAAACTTACATGTTGAAGCTACAACGCAAAATGCTATTAATATCAATAAAAATAATAAAAATAGAAAAAAGAACAAAATTATGTACAGACAGGTATGCACGCTACTAGCCCTCTCCAACAATGAATAAATAGACCAATAAACCAGTAAATAACCAATAACAAATAAACAGATGCAAATTATTTCGGACGATTTATTTTTAGTAGATTTAGTAGTTTATTTTAGTAGAGTTAGTTTTATTTTGGCTTTGACACATAGAAATCAAAACCAAATTCCAAAATCTCACAATCAGTTGATTTTGATTGATTTTTTTCTGGCAAAAATTGAAACTACTCAGCTTATAAATAATTTTCACCTGATTTATGAATCAATTTTGGGAATTGAGTATCTTAGCAGATATCCTAGATGAGTAATGAATTGAGTATTCAATTACATGGTGTTCTAAGATTAAAAATGTTATTTTATATTATATTTTTTCATTTTATTACATCAAATAATTTAAGTATGATGGCATAGCCATTATATCTAGAATCTATAAATGTAAAACCAGTGTACATCATTTTCCTCTGAATAATCTAAATAATGGCTCTAAAACCCACACGTCCCCCTAATATTCAAATTTAATAAACCAAATTTATTTTAATTCTTTCAAAAATCAATAAAATGTAAGTTTTAGTAACCAATTACACCTTATTTGCAAGACTAGCAGCATTACAGTATCCTAGTAGGTTCTGAACTTTTGTGGACACTATACTCGTATAAATAATGTAGGATGAATTTTTTTTTCTTTCAAGAAAAATGTGATAATATATTTCAAATATAAAAATGTAATCATGATTAATTTTTACCTGTGAAAATTGCACAAACTTGTGGCCATGTCTTTCCAGGAAATCTCGTTATTTTATCGGGCTGCTTTTTATCATCAACGCCGTTGGCAATATTGTCCTTCATAATTTCTACGGGCCCCTTCATACTTGCTTTTATCTATGTATTTATAATTTTACAGAAACTCTGGTAAAGTTCACTTCTAAAATCGCTAAGATCTACTACCTAAACCAACAGTGAAATTTTATATTTTATACAATTGTAAAGTTAATGTAACAAGAATAACATATGTATCCAGTCAAAAATGAAGCAGTCATTGTTTGTTTTGAAATGATTTGCTGCTTTTTCACCAAACACAGATAACACTTTGGTTAATACTTTTACTACACGTTTTATACCAGTAATGGCCGCTGCTTGAACTGTTTGAAATCGAATTCTTTAGGCGCAATGACACTTGTTTATTTTCCTAATAATGTTTGGAATTTGTAGGTAGATATTTGCACAGATTATATTAGCAGTAAGTATTTGTTCTACAAATATAAACTATTTAGTATCAGAATATGTTATTCTGTCATAGCACTTAGACTCTTCACTTAACATACATATGTAGTTCAATGATAAAAGCAGAAAATAAGGTATGAATTTAATATTTAATTAATATTCCTCTTAACTCGGTATTGGTCGCCCTTTTCAAGATTGACCATAAAAGTAATTGTCATGGCAGAAATTTTGTCGTCCTATGATAAACCTCATGACATTAAAATTACGTGGAAACCAAAAGAATAGGTTGTCTTAATTGTTCAACACAGAAATTGATACTATTTGACCCCTTTTTAATATATTAAATTTAAAATGCATTTTCTAAAGACATTTTTACCAAAAGCATGAATTTATATAACTCAAAAATAATTCGTAAATTTCGTTTCTATCTATAAGTACCTTTAATATATTTTTCGTTTTAGGTTTGGAAAAATATGTCGCAATACAACAAAATTTACTATAAGTCAATGTAATCTGGTGTGAATTTGAAGAAGCAAACACCATCAAACACATTGTTGTGTACAAACACCTGTTTCTACCAGTATTGCATCAGGCCAGAATGTTATGTTATCATGATGCGATTATTTCACAGTATACATCATACAGAAATACAATGGTAGCTAGATTATTAATAATAAATAAAACAATGTGTCTAAATTGTTCAAATACAACTGCTTTAAAAATCTGCAGAAGAAGTATAGTTTCCTCGAAATCTTGACCAACGCTTATGTGCTGGAGAAAGGAGCAATGAAGATTGACAATGGTCCGCGGATTCTGGTCTTAATTACAGGTAATTATTTCTCGCTCTTATACCTATGCATATATTTCTACGTTTATTTTGCCTCAAAATATTCATTTTACACACTTTTATTGTCATGTTACATGTATTTCCTGTAGAAAATTGTTAATAATCTCAATGAAATGACCTTGTATGTATTTAAGTAAGTATTTTTAGAGAAAGTTGATGTTGAGATAATAATGTTGTAGAAATGTGATGCAATATTACTAAATTTCCCACAATAATAAATATAGAATCGTATAGAATAGTTTCTATGTTTGTTTGTACCGGTCAAAATCTGCCTAAAGATGTGTTCATAAATAATTTTATTTTATTTACAGACTATTGGAGGTTAATTGTAGTGGCATACATTTTTGGGTAAAGATTTATTATTTCGTTTTCCTGTACTTAACAAACCTCTAAGCCTAATGACTTGATCAACAAATTTTGTGCTATTAGTTATTCTTTTAACTTTCAATCATAAGTTCTACCCAATTGAATGATGTATTCCACGATCATCTTCTTGGTAATCCTGATTTACCACAAATGCACTTTTTCGAGTTTCAAGCTTTCAAAATTTGGGCTTCGATATAAATAAACATTTGTTATACTTCGATAGACAATGGTTAATTAATATTTAGATAATTGAACTGAAAACTACGTATAAATGTGTTACTGAAAATAATTTTGCTTGATTGTCTACAAGAGTTTCCTAATTATAAATCTTGAAAAAGAAGGATATTCTCTCTTTAGAAATATTTTTTCCCATTTTTTTGGAAAACGGTGTAAACAAGGCCCACATATTTGTCATAGTGGAAAAAATTGATGACTTCACTCAACTTTAACAACAAACAAGTAGACTTTGCACCCCCCATCTTTACTACCCGCAATGTAACAGCCAACATATTCAAAAATGTATACTAAATTTTACTAAACATTTCTATATTTATCTGCTTAAATATGTATATTTTATGTATTATATCATTCGATCTAGCTTCGGAAATGTAGCTGATTCTAATTTAATGGCCAGCCATCGTAAATGTAATGTATTTGTGAAATAGGGAGTAATTGGTGAGAAAGTCCTATTAGATAGAATATACAAAGCAAAATTAGAGAAATTCGTGATGGATACAGCAACAAATGAAATTATTTTGGACTAAATATCACTTCTGCTTAACCGCAATGAGATCTCATGCATTTTTTTAAATAAAGCTACTTATTATAAGAAAAATCGCCAGTTTCTACAAATATGCAATTAATTACAATATTTGTTTGTCGTGTGGTCGATGGTAATCCTTGAAGACTTTAAAGTTTCACTGAACATGCTGTCAGTTTCTTCAGAACGTTTCTAGAGACTGATTCAACCATATCAAATCAATAATGTAAATGGCTACCTTCTGTTAAAACAATTCCAATCACTTCTTCGTTGAAAAAAGTTTTGAAATTGGATTACTACTGCTAAATGGATTGTTACTATGTATTAATCAATTTTTCAAGGATTCTTTAATTCACCGGCAGCAGAAATACAGAATTCAAGTAATTTTTTGTAGTTTCACTAACAGCTGGTAACTTTATTAACAATAAAGTGCTTCAAATAAACTGTGTTGTAGCAGGAGTATCATCTCAAAAGAATAATGTCATCTGGTAATGATGTATTATGAGTTTATACAGATTTTTGCGTCTGATTTGTCCTTCAAATTACAAGGTTAGTGATACTATTTCAGCAAATATCACACAAGTGAACAGCAAACTTTGCAACGTAAGACTGCTTTCAGATTTGCTTTTCCAGATTTACTACATACAACTAATTAATGAAGCCCAACACTTTGATAACAGTTTAAGAAATTGTAGTCGCATTATAGATAATTGTGAATAAAAGGGACAGAAATACACAACCTCAAGATCATACATTTGCATATTACTTTTAAATTGTGACAAATTAAGTAAATTTCATAGTAATCTTCTAAATATATATTCTTTTATTTTTCAGTATCCCTATTGACCTTCTCAACTGGCATATTGTATGCCTTTGCTTCCCCAGCAATACCCAAACTATTATCGGATTATGGTTTCACGATAGAAGAAGCTGCTTACTTCCCCATACTACCAGCAATAGTCATGCTTATTATGACACCAATTTACTGCCAGCTCATTGACAGGATTGGAAGAAAATGGACGTTACTTAGCGCTGGAGCAGTACAAATTTTGTCTTGGTTATTGATTGCGTTAGCTAGAGACAGTTACTTAATCTACATATCTAGAGCACTCTTTGGAATGTCGGATGCTGGGGTAATGGCAACAATACCAACTTACGTGGCTGAAGTTACTACACCCAAAGTACGAGGTTTATACGGAAGCATCATTGTAATTTCAGGATTTTTCGGACACTTCATAGCCAATTGCCTTGGCTATTATCTCAGCATTCAATTGATGAGTTTTGTAATGATACCTGTTCCAATTTTATTCATTATATTCTTCAGTTTTATGCCTGAAACTCCATATTATTTTATAAAAGTTGGTAATGCCAATGGTGCTATGAAGTCGTTGCAAAAACTACGAGGTAATAAAAACGTTCAACCTGAGTTTATTCAAATTACGTTAGATGTAGAAAGACAATTATCAGAGTCTGGTAAGTTTAAAGATCTTTTTCTAATTGGAAGTAATCGTAAAGCTCTAATTATTGCTACAATTTCGAGAAGCTTTCAAAACTATTCGGGTTCGAATTGCATCGCAGTTTATTCGCAATACATTTTCCAGGAAGCTGGTGGTGATATTTCAAGTGGCGTTGCCGGTATGATCGTTTCTGGATTGTTCGCTCTCGTTAATCCTTTCGCTAATTTTATCTGCGACAAATTGGGACGAAGAAAGTCGATGATACTGTCATCTTTGGGTTGTAGTTTATGCCTGTTAAGTGAAGCTGTATATTTTTATATTCAAGCCTTCGAAATTGCAGATCTGTCGATTATAAATTGGTTCCCTGTCGTGGGACTAGCTGCTTACTCTATGACATTTTGTCTTGGACTTGGACTAGTTCCAACCTTACTCTTAGGAGAGGTATTTTCTACCAATATCCGACGACATGGAGTTACAGTTACAAATACCATAGTGAGCGCCAATTTTTGTGTTGTTCTCAAACTATTTCAACTTTTGATGTCGGCGCATGGGATGTGGGTACCTTTCTTGTTTTTTGGATTGTGTTGCTTTATTGGCTCCATTGGTTCGTGGTTTATTGTACCGGAAACTAAAGGCAAAACTTTGGAGGAAATTCAACAGATGTTGAAAGCAGATAAAGCATGCCAGGACAAAACGATGAAGCCTTAAAATGAATTGTAAAAATAATTGTTTTAATAAAGAAATATCTCTGCATTTTTAAATGGATTTTTGTTTTAATAGTAGGAAATTATTATAAGATTAGAATTACAAGAAATTCGACTAACGTCATTTCGAATTTTCCCCAAAAAGTGCAAAACAAACAACAATATTGACCATACCATTAAAACAAACGATATTCATATTTACTTTCCTTCTAAATGCATTTTGCGAACAATGTTATCACGTGATTTATTACAAACGAATCAGACGATTTAATACGATCAAACTTAACAACATAAGGCGTATTTTCCGATTAAAGCGAGTCTCATAGCGTTATGTTGTCCACCATTACGTTACCTCGTGAAGCAAGGATGTTATCAGGACCTGTTAGTCCTGCGACAATGCAAAAATCACCGCTAAATTTAGGATGCTATTGTTCGAGCGATTTACCACAAAGTGTATGGTATACAAGAAGACAATAGGAAAAAATTCCTGTTTACCAGATTAAAAATCATGTGGCTGAATTCGTGTATTAAAAAGAGGTAAAAGTAATGGGATACAGTCAAAAAGTTGATTAGCCGAGATGGGTGTGTTTACAGGAAATAAAGTTAAAATGGTGAAAAATAGCGACAGTAATGGTCCACAAATTATTGCTTTGGTCACAGGTAAATTCTTTTTAACTTTCATTTAATTGGCAATCAATAGTAGTTGTTCCTTTATGTAGCTTATATAGTTAACACACACGGACATATGTAAGTACTTACATATATTAGCGACAAAGACAGTGAATCTTACCTTCAAATTCATTCCCTAGAAACTTAATCTAGTTGTTCTCGTTACTCTATTATGAACGTTATTTGATCTGTATTTGCACAGGAAAATACATCTGGTATCTTGCCTGTGCATCCACAACAATGTATAATGTTTTATTTGTGAAAAAAAGGGTTACAAATTAGATGGCTTCTCCCCCCCCCCCCTCTCCTCACCCTCTTCATGTCGACTTTTATATCATATTTGTGAAAAAGTGAATAGAAAAAGCTTTGTACTTTACATATAAAACTAACCGCCAAATGGTTTATTACATTTTTCTAAATCAACCATACACCAAAACATGGTGTTCTTAAATCATACTTACATGTTTTGACCCCATTTGGCAAATAATCTCTATCCTTTCGACAACAAATCTGGTGTTTGCTCATTCTCATAGAATTCGAAAAAATTATCGTACTGAATTTGTTCAGGGTCATTCCCTCCTCCTTAAAAAAACGCAAAGGTACTCGTTCCTACTTTCGGATATTTTTAAAACATATGGCCATTGACTTCGTACGATATGGTACGATACAATGGTCTAATGTAGTTCAAGATCATATAAACATGTGTTGCTTCCCTGGCATCTGTGATAGAGATGTGCTTCTATTGAATACGTGTACAATATGGTGTAAGAGAAATGACACCACGCTTCAGTTGCAAAGTATTAAATAATTCGTTTTCGTCGTTGTCTTCAGTTATTTTCAACTCTAAATTTTTGATATGGTTTCTTGGTTATTTAAGAAGCAATATGGATGAGTTTTCTTGACAAGTTTGACCAAATAAGGTTTTTAGAAATATTTTTTTTCTCGTTTACGCTTACAGATAAACCCATGGTATATTACATGTTTTTGTTTCTAAATTGTTATAGCTATCATCCCTTAACTGCATGCTTTGTATATCGCGGGCACCCTGTATATCGATAAATGCTCTCTCATAGGCTTCCATACATCCGGCAGAAGTTTAGAGTTTCTTAAAAACCTTAAAGTCTTCATCAAACTCCAAAACTTTTTCAAGAAAATTAGACATCAACTGGAGCTAAAATAGTAGTGGCGATAGCTCTTTGAGGTGCCAATGACCGAAACAGATAGTCGTCTAAACAACCTACTTTGATGTTACAAATTATGAAAATATTTATCAAATTAAAGTTGACCCCACCAACGTTTCCAGTTCATGGGTTATAGGATTAAGTTTTTAAACAAAATTCTCTCTCTTACTTACATGATCATGCTAGAATATATATAACTAGCTGATTTTTACGATCGATGTCATTCTCATACGAACTTCTTCCGGATTTTGTCTTTTTTCACTGTTAATAATTTCTCTTGAACAATCTAAAACACACGGCAAAACCACGAAGAAATTCGTTTATTATAATTATTTTAAAATTATAATTAATTATTTCTATTTTTCAGCATCAATCATATCCTTCTCGGCTGGATCACTCTACGCTTACGCTTCCCCAGCAATACCTAAACTATTAACCGATTATAACTTCACAATTCAAGATGCCGCATACTTTCCGATAATACCGGCGGTAGCCATGTTAGTTTCAACTCCAATTGGATGCAAATTAGCAGATAAAATTGGAAGGAAACGGACCTTACTCATCGCTGGGATGTTACACATTCTATCTTGGTTACTGATAGCTTTAGCAAGAACTAGCTACGTGATATACATCTCCAGGATATTCTTTGGAATAGCTGACGCTGGCATGATGGCAGCCTTACCGGCTTACATAGCCGAAGTTTCTACACCAAAAGTGCGAAGCTTATACGGGAATATTATGGTTATTTCTTCTTTTATTGGACAATTTGTAGCCAACTGTATTGGTTATTATTTAAGTATTTCAGTGGCTGGATTCGCCATGATGCCGATACCTATTTTATTCGTTATAGCCTTTAGTTTTATGCCTGAAACTCCATATTATCTCATAATGAGTGGTAATTCAGCGGAAGCAATGAATTCTTTGCAGAAATTACGTGGATACGAAAATGTGAAAGCTGAATTCATTCAAATAAGCCTGGATGTACACAGGCAATTATCAGAATCAGGACGATTCAAAGATCTTTTCTTGATTAAAAGTAATCGTAAAGCTCTAATTATTGCTGTCATTTCGAGATGCTTCCAAACTTTTTCTGGATCTAATTGCATAGCTGTTTATTCCCAATACATCTTCCAAGAAGTTGGTGGTAATATTTCAAACGGTGTAGCTGGGATGATAGTTTTCGGTTTGTTCGCGGTTGTCAATCCTTTCGCTAATATAATTTGTGATAAACTAGGTAGGAGAAAATCAATGATATTGTCAGCATTGGGTTGCAGTTTTTGCCTGTTAGCTGAAGCAATATATTTTTATCTTCAAGCTTTTAATATAGTCAACCTCTCTGTCATAAGCTGGTTTCCTGTAGTTGGATTGGCTACTTATTCTGTTACATTCTGTCTTGGACTGGGAGTTGTACCGACTTTATTTTTAGGAGAAATATTCTCCACAAACATCCGCCGATACGGCAGTGCGGTTACCAATGTCGTAGTAAGTGCAAATTTTTGCGTTGCTTTGCAATTGTTTCCATTACTGTCAGGTTATGGAATGTGGGTACCGTTCTTGGTGTTTGGACTTTGTTGCCTGATCGCCTCTGTAGGTTCGTGGTTCATTATACCTGAAACCAAAGGTAAAACATTGGAAGAGATTCAACAGATGCTGAAAGGAACTGTTGTCAAAGGAAACCAAACGACAAAATCTGAAAACGTATTGTGAATGTATTAATGTCAATAAAGTGATATTTATTTTTTTTATTTATTAGTTGCTTGCTCAACTTATTTCTTATATTCAGGTGAAGTTAGAAATTACTAGAAAGATTTTGAATATTTAGCATTAATTTCCAAATCTAAATTTGTAGGAATTGGCGGCCTTAATTCTGATTTAAACAAATGACAATCATGAAAGTATTTTGATAAAAGGAACAATTTTCTTTCCCAAAAAAGAAGAATATTAAACTTCATAAATTTCAGTAAAATCTAATGTAATCGTATTCGACATTTTCTGCAAATATTTACCTACATACATGTGTCATAACATTCTTAGCTTCTCCATTGCTGCAGCAAGCGTAGACTATGAGCAAAGTATACTATACTGACATACTACTATCTAGACAATCTAACAAGAACATGTGAAAGCTTCCTGCTCCTGAAAAAGCACATTGATAGCCAAATGTTATAATTTATGACTCGGCCAAAAATTCGGCCTTCCTAATAATTGTATTTAACCATTAAATGCTGAACTCCAAAAATGCATCGTTTTTATATTTTTTGCAGCTACCAACAAACTCTGAAACCATTCTAAGACACACGGGCGAGCAACTGAAACTAGAGAAGAGTTAAATTTTAATGCTGAAGCAACGGAATTTCCAAAAGAAAATCAGCCAAACGAAGTATGTGCAACCAATTCTTAGATTCAAGATAAAAAACTAGCCCAGATTAAAATGATTTTAAGAACGGTGGGGTTGCATAATACAGATAAATTTTGGGATAACCTACAATTATTGAGAATTGAAAAATCTGGTGACCGGTGCAAAACAAATTGTTGTTTGTGGAAATGTGCATTATTTTATCTGTCAATATAGTGTATGACTTGTCCATAGAATAAGCTCCTGTTATCGAAAAAATGCAATTATCACGAAAGAACTTTCGGATAATGATTTACTATGATCGGCATTTCGCACTATCTTTGGCTACTGTTAATAGATGACAGAATTTGAACGAGGTTGCAAGTTGGTGGTACACAGAAAAGGGGCTGGCTCTCCTTTAACCGCTATTGACCCCGAAAACATTGCTGCGGTGAAGAAGATGGTGGAGGAGGACAACCGCATTATCTATGCAATCCCATTTGAGTCCAATTTGAAGATTGCGTCCTTGTAAGTGAAATCATATTGCACGGTCATTCACATTTGAAAAAAGTTGTAACTTGGTTTGTACCCCATCGTCCGACAGATTTACAAAAAGCAGAACGTGTTAGAATTTTGCCAATAAACTTTAGATATGTTAAATTCTGGAGGCTATCAAATTATTTCTAAAATTGTAACTGGGTATAACACGTACATACCGTTTTTTGATGTTCTTACTCGTCAAGAAAGTCGAGCCTGTATGCATGAAGATGAGGAAATCCTTATGGTGGTGAGAAAACAACGAGCAATGAAAAAAGTTATTTATGCTGTATTTTCTAGAAATACGGGTTTGGTGGCCGCAATTAAATTAGAAGATCAGAAGACAGTTACCGCTAAATTACTAAATTACGGTATTTTGGTATGGGGGCATTCTGCCTGCAGGCATAGAATATTTGGTTTGCAGAGAAGGGCTGTTAGAGTTGTGTCGGGCGCTGGATATCGGGATGATTGCCATCGTCTCTTTATTAATAATGGATTTCTTACTCTTCCTGCTCTTTATGTTTTGGAGTGTGTCTTGCACGTTAAACGTAACCTCGGCTCGTATGAAACCAGCCAGTATCACAGCCATAATACTAGAAATAGCCTCCGCATTAGACCCGATTTTATAAGGCTATCCAATAATCGCCATGGGGTGAATTATTGGGGCCCCAAATTTTACAATTAGCTCCCAGCTCGTATTACAGATCTGCCTTTAAAGTTTAAAATTGAAATAAAAAATATCTTGATTGGTATGTGTTTGTATTCATTTGACGAATTTATGAATTATCATGTGCAATAATTTGATGTCTCTTGTTGACATGTTGCTGTGATATACGGTATACTGTCTCTGGTATACATTACGTTTTCTATTGTTTTTATATGTTTTATATGGTTTGACGTGTGTAAATGTTATGTCATATTAGCACAAATAAATAAACTTAATAAACTTAAATGGTATGTTGAAAATTGTTTTCAGTGAAGTGCCAAAAAAGAAAATCATATCCATCATAATAACGCGTGGTCGCATAGAGGAAAGTTGCCTAATATTGGATACCTTTTTTAATCAACTTTTTTTATATGAAAAACATGTTTTCTGTAATTCTTTTGTGCCTAACATATACTATTATCTCAATGAATACACATTACATTCAAAAAATTTTTCCGATTTTAAAAAACGGTTCCTAAAACTGGATAGTCTATCCAAAATTAAGAACCTATTTTTCACAGTATAAGTCACACACATAAACTTTCTTTCTATCACTAGCAGCACAGTCCTCATGTGCCCAACGGAACAAATAGAGCATTGTATCCAGGCCTCCCTACATTGGTCCTTTGAAAATTTTCCTGTGCAGAAAATACACTCTGCGTCGTCATTGTCATTGACATCCATATCTAAATCATCACCATATTCACATCAGATTCACTTTCTTTTGAATTTTCTTTGTCTTTTTATTTTTTATTTTTTGGAGATTGTTTTCTTTCCTGCTCTCTAACACTAGTTTCTAAGTCATTTTTATAGGGCGCACTTGTTATCACAGCTTTTGAACCAGATTTTGGATCCCTATTTGTTGTAGGTACCGAACTGCAGGATGGCAAAGGCAGAAAATCTGGAACTGCTATTTCAACTGTCGCACATTTCTGATAAGCAGGACAGAATAATTTGCATATTTGATCAAAAGTCACGTTACGGGAAGGGTTATTTCTTATCCAGTTTTGGATTTCCTTTGAATAATATGTTTTTAACCCCGACATAGAAGACAAATTTATTGGCTGGATTTTATATGAAGTGTGGGGAGGTATGCACACAATTTCAATATTTTTTTTAGCTATTTCTATGGTATCCAGATTCCGAGTATGTGTGTAATGCCTATCGATTATGAGAAACACACCCATTGTTCTTCTAAAGGCTTTCCACGATTGACGTAAACTTCAAGGGTTGTTTCTGGAAGATTAAAATGCTTCGACGCTTTCAAATAACCCATTTGCTTGCTTTTAACTGCTTCAATAGGATTCTTCATATTTTCTGGTTTCTGCTTTTTATGTGAATGTCCTGTCTTATGCGTATTACTGAAAATAAAATAATTTTGGATATTCAATTTTAGGAAATTTTTTATATCCAAAATTAGGTTTCTTTTATGTTTAAGGTTGTGACATTATCACAAAAAAATTAATGAGAATTATTTTAGTTTCAAATACATTCGGCGGATTCTATGACTATTCTAGTACACCTGTGCCTAATTATACATTTTTACAAAAGTTACTTACCTTTTTGCAGCACTTTTTACTTGTTGCCGTAAAAAACTCTACAACACCAAAAACACGTTAATAATAATAATAATTTATTAAGTATCATAATGATAATAGAATCAGTCATAAACTAAGCAAAAGAAAATATAATACAATAAAACAAGGTAAATACCCGTCTACAAAGTAACCGTTAGAAATCCCAAAACTAAAAACTAAGAAATCACCTACAAAAACAAAAAATAAGAAAAAGGAGTAACATTCATTATGAAAGCAAACGACAAAACAAAAATTAAATATTAAAGAAAAAAAAATTAAACTAATTAAATCTTTGTATTTATAAAGATTTATGTTCATGAAAGTAACAGAGTGCTTCTAAAATATAGAGTGATGGTCTTGTTAAAATTCCAAGAGAAACAAAAATTGGTTTGAAGGAATCCGTTGATTTTATTCTACCTAGTATTCTTACAATTTGCTTCTGTGCAATGAAAAACGCTCTCGCAGGTGTCGAAGAACCCCACAAAAGTATACCGTAGGATAGACGTAATTGAACTTCTGAGTTGTATACGTTGTTGTCGTCTATATGACTTTCAGAGCATCAGTTTATATTAGAGACCTTTCATTTCATGCATTTGTCTAAAGACAACTGTTACCACGTTTTGAGATAGGGTAATGTCCACAATTAGGCAACCATGCCGTATTAGGCAACTTTCCTCTACATGAGTGACAAATGTTCAGTTAGCGGAAAACTAAATCTACATTATAGAACATCCTCCTTACCCACCCGATTTAGCTATGTGAGATTTCTGTGGCTTGTGTAACTTTTTTTATGGTATCGCTAAAGACAGCTGGTTGAACCCTTTTAAACTATAGATGATAGTTAATAAATTCATATAAAAAGTTATACCATTGTTCTGTGTCCCAAAAAAAAGTAGAAACAATACCCTAAATAATTATCGCCCAATTTCACTGCTTACAGCTTTTAGTAAAGTTTACGAAAAGATTCTAAATGAGAGACTTTTATCCTTTTTAAATAAATATAACATTTTAAGCGCATTTCATTTTGGCTTTGTCTCAGGAAAATCTACTAAAGATGCTAGAACGTACTCAACTTTATCTACGATAACCTAGATAGCAGAAAGCCTACAGCAGGTCTATTTTTTGATTTGATCAGGGCATTTGATGTCTTAGATCATTCAATTTTATTTGCAAAACTGGAGAGTTATGGTATTCGTGGAATTGCTTTAGACATGCTCAAGTCTTATCTATCGAACAGACGTCACGTTACTTGCATAAGGAGCAATATCAAGCCGATTATAAGAAATTATAACTCTAAACCGTTGGAAATGATAGCTGGAGTACCTCAAGGGTCAATACTCGGTCCACTACTATTTTGATTTACGTGAATGACCTGCCAGTTACTCTAATGGACGACTGCATTGTTACACAATATGCTGACGATACTACCTGTACTGGATCCGCACCAACATTACCCCATTTGTCGTCACACATGAGCTCCGTGGTTAATAACATGTTAACCTACTGTGACAGAAACAAATTAATCATTAACTGTGAAAGTGTGAACTGTGAAAAGACAGAAAGTTAATATCATTCTCCAAAAATAATACTCCTAATTCGCAAGATAGCTTATATGTAAAAATGAATAAGAAATCTATCCCTGAAACTTCATACACTAACGTCTTAGGCGTAATAATAGATAGTAGTCTCTCATGGACTTCACATTGTGCAGAACTCATAAAAAGCTCTCTACTGCGCTGTTCGGTATTAATATTCTGAAAAAAAGTGTCATAGTATTTGTCTAAAAGCATTTTACTTCACATTCATTGAATCGCGACTGCGATATGCGCTTGTTTTTTGGGGCTCATCATCGACTTTTCAGAAAATCTTTATACTTCAAAAAAGAATAATACGTTCAATGTGTGGACGTCCATATAATGCTCCGTGTCGACCAGTGTTTGGTGAGTTGGGTATCTTGACGCTTCCCTGCCTTTACAAACATATATGAGCTTGCTACGTTTGCAACTGACAATAATGCAGCCTTTACACGTAATTCAGAAATATATAAAACCATGCAAACAAGACATCATAATGACCTCTCGGTACCGGCACATAATTCCAAGTTTTTTGAAAACGGGCCTCATTTTAGGGCGACCAAGGTGTATAATGCTTTACCTAGTGAATTAAAACCACTTGCAAATAGCAATAAAAATAAATTTAAACTTAAACTAAAACAATTTCTGTTGGAAGCAATCTTTTACAGTCTTGACGACTATCTTAATTACAGATAAATTGATTGTCCTGTGTAATATTTGTTTTAAACTAAATGCACAAGTGTATATTATTATATTTTTATTTGTATTTTGTATCCTATGTGTTTTATACTGACAATGTCCATGTCCCTGTAGGAATTGATGACAATAAAATATACTATTACTATTAGTATTACCATTTCCTTTCCAATTTCTAGTTTGATCTTCTCTTCAAAAAGACTATTCACTTACGTCAACATCAAATTATTACTTTCTGTCAATATTTACCAAGCAGTAATATTTCGCAATTTTTTATTATTTAAGTAACAGCACACTCTTGGCACTTTAATACACACATTCAAATATCATAGCCCAAATCAGAAAATATCCCACGGAAAGATTGTTTTTATTACAGGTAAAAATAAATTTGATCATTTAGCTGGTAAATCTATGCAGAGCAAACAACATTTTTTGTTTGCATTTTGTTATACTTTTATTACTCAAATTCTAGAAAAATCCAGTATATTCAGCTTCTATTGTTAGGACATGTCACAGAAACAATAGATTTAATAAATCAGATTAAAATGTCTTCCGAATGACTGTTATAATAATGAGCATTTTATATATCTCTGTTCATTTCTATACGAGTAAAGTGGTGCATTACTGGAAAGTTTTTAGCCAAAAAAAAAACAGTATGACTGAATTTAAACTAGACCAACTTCCACAAAAGAATTTTGCTCAAATTATTGCTGTAATTTCTGGTGAGTAGTAATACTATAAATTTTTTTAATTCACAAACCTGAGGATCTTCTTGTTAGTTTCGATGTTACCTTACTTTTCACGAAGGTGCCTATCACCAATTCCGTCGCTATAATCCATCAATTATTAGTCCAAGGCAATCGATCTCCAGATCTAGCCAAATTAGTCGAAAAATGCCTCCCTTTAATATATTTCACTTTCCAAGAAAAATACTACCAACAAACCTCTGAAGCAGCTATGGGTTCTCCACTTTCCCCGGTGGTTGCTAATATTTTTATGGCAGCTGTTGTAGCCATCGCGTTGGAACGCGCTGATATGAAATCGAAAACATGGTTAAGGTATGTTAACCACACGTTCATCGTCTGGCCTCATGGCAGAAACACCCTCCCAACCTTCTTGGATTTTCATTTCTTTCACCCTGACATCAAATTCACAATAGAGATTGAAACAAACGGTTCCCTACTCTTTCTGGGTGTACTGATTACTCCTCTACAAAACATACAACTTTCGACTTTAAAGATTTGGGGAGATAAAATTGTACCATATTCAAGGGCGTATTTTTTATATGTATAATTATTTTTTTAGGATTGTTATACCTTATTGGTATCTTGTCCAGATTCCATTTTTGTTTATTAATTTATTCCTTTGAAATATACGAGTATAATGTTTTTTGGCTAACCTACGCAACTTTGACTAGAATTGTAACTGTTGGCGCCGTTTGCCGCCAATCTAGTTTTAACATAGAATTAAAGTTTAATTTATTATCTAAAAGTTATATCAAAACTAGCTGCCTTTTCGTGCCTATAAACAAATGACATGCAAAAATCTTGAGCAACTCAGAAATTAAAAAAAAGGATGTAAATTTAATTAGGTTTCTTGTATCTTGGCGTTTCTTACCAAACAAGAAAATAATTTACGTGATTTGTGAAACAAAATCTCTTTATAATCGGTATAAATGCTTTGGTTTTTTGACAAAAAAACAACGGATTTAAAAACGAAAAAACTACCAGTTTTCAGAAGAAAACGTACAACTAATATTTAAAAAAATTCAAAAATATTGAATACCAAAGTTTAAAAATCGTTAGCAGAAGTCGAACAGAGGTGCTAAAGTGTTAAAAGAAATGAAGATTGGTTAAATACAGAATTTTTTGTTATTTTGCCAGCAACAGGCAAGTCCATAAACTCTTTACAAACACGAAAAATACCATGCAGCTCTTATCAGACATCGTTTAAATCAACAAAAAAAACGCAAAAATACTTTCTTATGTAAAGAGAATGAATTAGATCATCTTCATGATGCGTGTACCCAAGGACTGCGGTCAATTGGTGAAGTAGATGAAGCAAAAATTTTTAAATTATTGAGGTCTTTTTCAAAAGCCAAAAAGACGGAGGTTCTAAAAACTCTGAAACAGTGTTTACCATAAACTTTGATTTTTTTTATATTACATAAGTATAGAAATACTTACATATGCTTATAATATATAGTATACTATATAATAATTTATAAAACCAAAAACATGAAATACATCATTTATTTCATTGTAAATAATAATTATCGAACTATTTTGTACCAAAAACCTTTTTCCAAATAATCACCAAAATAAAAAATCTAAACTTTAAACTTCGTTGCCGTTGGAATTATATTTGAAACCAACATTTATTCTCTCGCCTCTCTAGAGATTTCAATGGCGTTATACTACTACGTTTATAATAACTTTCTTTCGCTACCTATAAGTTCCATTACGAACAAATTCATTACCATATTATGTCACTGACTCCGTCATAATAAGGTGAATGACAACCTTAATAAAACTTGCGTTTTTATTTAGAGTTATATCACAAGCTTATCCGTTCTACTTAAACTACTCCCTGATCAAGCTTGGTGCAATGAATAAACTATATACAAACTAAGGAAAACATTTTCGAAAATCTGCACAAGCGTAGCTTGTACTTAGTTAAATAAAATCTGTTACTCCTGAAGAGTCCATACTACTACCTCTTATGTCTGTCATCTACATAAATGCATTGATTGTTAACATACAGCAGATTACCTGCAAACAACACTTATTGCTATGTGATGCTGCAGATAGAAAAAAATTGCTAGGCATATTACACGAATTCATAAAGAACATGTGTAAAACAATTCCAATTCCCTCGAGCCAGTTTAAATTTTCTCTTGGGGTACCACCAAGTCTGCTTATATTACAACTCAAGCGATTTAAGTAGAATAGTGGCAATTTGGTTCAACATCCCAAAACTGAGTAAAAAATCAAATTGATCCAAATAATGTAAATCATTGCTAATTAATGGTTGGTCCAATAAATGAGCTTCCGAAATTCTTTGTTCTTAAAACAAATATATCAATAACGCTTTCTAATGGACGTACTCTAACCGTCGGGCGATCTCGGTTATAACAAAACTGGGTAACCGAGGTCGCTCGACGGCTAGAGTACGTCCATTGGAAGAAGCTAGTGATAGGAACCCGTTCGCTGGGGGAGACATTACTTTAGAAAGAAAGTGTACATATTTAAATTGTTGCAAAATCAATGAAAAATCTGTTAATACAATATTTTACCAATCATTTTAATTTTTTTTTTTTCTAATTTAGCCTCCATCTCAGCGTTTGCATCCGGTACTTTATGGGCGTTCGCTTCACCCGCCATACCGAAACTTATATCAGAATATGGCTTCACCATCGAAGAAGTATCTTACATCGCAGTTATAGGGCCAGCATCTTTAGTGATCAGTACTCCAATCTTCTGCAAATTGGCCGATAAAATAGGACGCAAATATACTTTATTCTCAGCAGGAATAATCTACGTAGCAGCATGGTTATCAGTTGCCTTCGCCAGCAATATTTGGGTATTTTACCTATCTAGAGTTCTATACGGCGTGGGAGACGCATCCGTTTACGCAATATTACCAGCTTATATAGCAGAGATTACATCCGCAAGAATGAGAAATTTATATGGGAATACGTTAATGATATTCTCGTTCCATGGACAATTTTTCTCAAATTGCATCGGGTACTACTTTAGCATCCCAACTACCGGATTTATAATGCTGACATTTCCGATATTATACTTAATTTGCTTCAGTTTTATGCCTGATACGCCATATTTTCTGATTATGGCCAAGAATACAGATGGTGCTAGGAAATCGTTACAAAAGCTGCGTGGAATCGATAATGTAGATCTTGAATTAAAGCAAATTACTCAAGATGTCAATCGACAATTATCGGAATCAGGCACTTTCAAAGACTTATGGACGATTAACAGTAATAGAAAGGCCTTATTCATAGCGTTATTTTCGAGAATTGCCTATCAATTGTCAGGATTTATTCCACTGGTAGCATATTCCCAATATGTATTTCAAGAAGCTGGTGGAGTTGTTCCAAATGGTGTTGCATCCATGATCGTGTCTGGAATAATCTGCGTAGGAATTATATTCGCCAACCTCATCAGCGATCAATTAGGCCGGAAGAAATCTATGATTATATCTTGTTCGGGCTGTGGAATCGCTCTCCTGGGAGAATCAATTTATTTCTACCTTCAAAAGTATGAACTAGTGGATCTTACATCTATAAGTTGGTTTCCCGTAGCCGCTCTAGTACTTTACGCTCTTGCATTCTGCGTTGGACTCGGTATAGTGCCAACTTTAATCGCTGGCGAAATATTCTCCACAAGCATCAGAAAACATGCCACTAGTGTAACTAATGTGGTTTTTGGAATCTTCTCCACCACCTTTGCTAAAGTATTTCAGTTGCTGATGACAGCTTATGGACTGTGGGCTCCTTTTTTATTTTTTAGTATATGTCTTCTAGTAAATGCCTTCGCAGCATATTTTATTATTATAGAAACTAAAGGTAAAACTTTAGAAGATATTCAACAGATGTTAAAACGAAATAAAAAATAATAAACATTATATCGTTTTTTGAGGTTAAATGTATCCTGGATCCTTTATATTTTCCCAATATACTAATGGCAATTAGCTTAGATTTAAAAATCACAAAAGATAAATCAAAACAAAATTTAAGTCATGGTTCAGAATTTAACCCAAGCCAAAATTGCTTTTTCTGATATTTAGAGTGATAACAAATTAAATATAATTCAATGCCCTTCTCATGAAACATAATTGAAGATGCGATACTGTTTTACTTTCTAATTGTGTTACTACAACCTCCTGTATCACTAACGACTTAATCTGAACAACTTCTTTCTTAGTTGTGAAAGAACAAAAAAAGGAAAAGAGGATGTACTCCAATAACATCGTAAGATAATTTGTAACTTTTTAGGAAGATCTTCTTCTACTCCTTGTCCAGATTTCTTTGGATAGTTATGGACGTACCGTAATAACAACGTCCAGTTATAATCAAGATCTGTTCATTACATCGTCAATAATTGCTTTTACTTTGGAAGTACACATCGACAGGATCCTCCGGCCCAACTGCAGTCATGGACGATATGTGCATGGTCCTCGTGCCATACCCAAATGATATTTTTGTCGTATACAGTTAGCAAAATATCTTTTATTTTCGAGTGAATTAATGTTTGGGAGGACATCATGTATAATTTTTGTTTTTTTAAAAGCGCCTCGAAATTCTCATAAGAAATTAATAATGTGTCGTAAATTGTCTTCTCGCGAGCTGCTTTCTGCAGTTTCCGTAGTGGCATTAGAAAGTTCTTGAAGGTCCGTTTGCTAATCAAGTATTGGTCCTTGATCGTGATTGATATGGCTACGTCCAACCATAGAATCGTTAGGCTAGACGAAACTCGTCTTCCCAAATCAATTCGATTAAACCCAGAAGAGAGTCCGGTTTCACTGGATCCTCTTCGTGGGCTTCCTTCACTACTTCGATTCCTTCTTGCAACCTTATACCATCACCAATAATAGATTATCATATCATACTTTTAGTCACATGCCCACAATTAACGGACTGAATGTAGAGAAGTTTGGGAATTATGGGTTCCAAGTTTAATTAATTTTGGAGCTGCTACCCATACCCCTTCAGTTAATTTCATTTGTGAACACTCATAACATAAGGTATCTACTGCTTCCAAGCAGCACGAACACGAATATGTTGGTAGGCATTAAGGTGGGATACAGGGTTTTCCGCTGTAGCCGTTCGTGAGAAGTTTTCGAAGTTAAAAAAAAAACTAGAACTCTGAATTTTCTATTCAAGATTCTCTTTCATTTTCAAATATTTTCAGGGTCTTACCACTTCCGGTTATACTGGAAGTCGCCATGAACCTTCTTATTTTAAATGAAACACCCTGTATATTATTTCATTTTTAAATTCCCGAGAAAATTTTAAGATGAGTTCAATCACGTTTCCCTATACCTATTTTCAACTGCTACTTAGATATCTTGATTTTTTTGAAAATTTTGAAAGATGTAGCGTTATTTGCAACACAGTATCGTTTGCCCATTTTCGACTGGTAATAAACACTTCTAGGGTAGATGGAAGCACAAGAATGACACTTTCGAATTCCAATTGATTTGTCGCATACAGGGTGTCCACAACTGCATGACCAATTACAAAATCTTCAAAGGTGAAAAAGTTCTTTTTTTCAAATGAAACAGCCTGTATATTATTGGAGAATCAGATGCAGAATTTAATTCTGCATCGATTCGCTATGACTTTCCCTATACCTATTTCCAACGATTTTCTTGTTATTTCATATTTTTTATGAAAATCTAATAAAACTACAAAGTCGTATCCAGTAAGCATTGAATATTATAAGAGGAATTAGAACAAGTGACTTGACAGTTGTTGATTTTATGTCAAAGTAGTACAATTATATTTTGCTAATTCTATGAAATACAGTTAATAATGGAGAATATTGAAGAATATTCGAATAATGATCTGCTAAATTTGTTTTATAAGCACAGTGAATCTGAACGAATTGTCAGTCGCACATGTAGATTATTTAACGAGCGATATCCCGACTTACCAGCAATGACTCCTGGAAAATTTGCAAGAAGTGAAGCTCGGTTTTTGGAAACTGGGAGTGTAAAAGCAACTCGTAATCACCGAAAGCCAGTAATAGATAATGAAGCTAACGAGGTGAATGTTTTGGCTTATTATACTGGCTTATTTTATTATATAACACAAAATGCATCGTTTTTGTGAAGTAACTGTACAATGATTACGCCTTGGTGATGAGGCAAGACGCATCGCCTTTTGCGAGTTCATGTGCACAAAAATGACAGAAGATCCAAGATTCCTTTATAACATTATCTGGCCTGACGAATCAAAATTCAGCAGGCAAAGAATTATAAATCGTCAAAATATTCACTACCGGGCACAAGATAATCCACGCGTTTTAAGGGAGAATAATCACCAGGACCGGTTTAGTTTTAATGTTTTTTGTCTGGTTATGGACAATATCGTAGCGTAGCAAGTCTACTAGTCTAGTTTAAATGCGGCTAGATATCTAGAGATACTTAGAGTATTTGTTAGTGATTTTTTAAATACTCTACCTCCAGGAGAGAGAGCAAACAGTTGGTATCAACTAGATGGTGCTCCCGCGCACTCCACACTAGCTGTACATCAACAATTGACGTTGATGTTCGAGGATCGGTGGATTGGTCCCCAGGGACCCTGGAACTGGCCACCCAGATTACCCGATTTGACGCCCTTGGACTTTTACCTGTGGGGTCGCATAAAAGAGCAAGTGTACTCTACACCTGTATTAACGAGAGAGGCACTATTGAACCGTGTTCACGATGCATTCACCAATATAACTCCAAACGAACTTCGAGGGTCGGTTTCGCGAGAAGTACGTGATAGAGTGATTCAGTGTTTGAACCGAAATGGTGGTCACATAGAACAATTATTGCAGTTATTTCGTTTAATTTATTTTATTTTTTCTTGTCATTTGTTGTCCTAATTTTTTTATGTTTTTCATTTGTTACTACGTTTCAAATTTTCTTATGTTCCTGTTTTATTTCCATTTTCTAATTAAAATGATTTTCTACCGTTTCAGTCATGTTCATTTTGTTTCGAAACACATACGATGTTTCAGTTTCTGTCAAAAATCACATTAAAACAGAAAATATTGACATAACAAGAAAACCGTTGGAAATAGGTATAGAGAAAGTCATAGCGAATCGATGCAGAATTAAATTCTGCATCTGATCATCCAATAATATACAGTGTTCCATTTGAAAAAAAGAACTTTTTCATCTTTGAAGATTTTGTAATTGGTCATGCACTTTTGGACGCCCTGCATGCGAGAAATCAATTGTCAATATGGATTTCGAAAGTGCCATTCTTGTGCTTCCATCTACCCTAGAAGTGTTTATTACCAGTCGAAAATGGGCAAACGATACTATGTTGCAAATAACGCTACGTCTTTCAACATTTTCTAAGATATCTAAGTAGCAGTTGAAAATAGGTATAGGGAAACGTGATTAAACTCATCATAAAATTTTGTCAAGAATTTAAAAATGAAATAATATACATGGGTGTTCCATTTAAAATAAGAAAGTTTATGGCGACTTCCGGTATAACCGGAAGTGGTGAGACCCTATGAAAAAAAAGAATTACAATGCAAGGTGACCCATGCGAGTGCACCTCTAAAGATTTCGTATACTAATAGGGCTCGCAATGCCCAAAATTTTCACTAGGATTAAATAGTGATAACCCATGATTGGCGGGTGTTGTTGGTATTTTTTTAGTTAGTAACGAAGGTCTTATCTCACTCAAATTTTGTTGATTTATATCGCAATAACTGGAACACGCGGAAAATGCATTGTCGTCTTCAATGAGACAATATCCATCCGCGTCGACTGGAAAAAATGTGAGGTGTTGCACTTTCAACTTCTTCTGGAGTTGGTGGCGGTGGTGTCGATGCCATTACTAGTTTAGTTGTTGATGGAGCGACCTAAAATATGGTAAAAAGGGGAAAACTTGTGCTTTATATCTACGGCGGCCGCGGCGGCGGGCATAGAGGGGGGAGGCACGTGGGCGACTTTGGCAAACGCCTCAGGCGGCGGGGGAGATGATTCATGAGTCATGAATCATGACAAGGTCGATTTGACCTGTAGCAGGATGATTCCCACAAAAAAATTGGTAAACCGTGATGGTTAATTATTACAAAACATTTCTCCTCGAAAGACACTTAGGGCTAGTTCATAGCTCTCCGTTTGTCCGTCTGCGTTTATACGTTGACGGATGAAAAATTTTTTGCGGTTCATAGCGTTGCGTCTGTAACGTACGTTTATTGACAGATCAATTTCCTATGCTAACCGTTTTGTTGTGACAGGTCTAACCTCACTTTTTTCGTAAACGGATGAACGGACGCGTACAAAGTTCAACGTCGGTCAACTTTATCCGTTATCGGATAGACTGTGAAGCACATAAAAATAACGTGCTGTGATTGGTCAACGTACAAACGCAAACGGACAAACGGAGAGCTCTGAACTCCCCTTAACACAAAAGCGAAAATACGTAGTAAATATTTATACTTTTTTTCTGTTTCATAAAAACCAGTGCAAATTATGAACAGCTTCTGTTGTCACCAAAATGGCTTGTTGAGCTTATTAGCAAATAATTGATCATTGCATAACTTATGCGAAAATAGGTCTCATCCAACTGCTACTAAATGAAATCCATGTCCATGCTTCTTGAACTCTGAACGGTCTCTGATATAATGTATACTACGTCCATATATGTACATACTGTGTATTCCAAACTCTAACTCATAAAATCTTAATTTTTTGAGCAGAATCGACTTGCATCTCACCAGCAACTGCTAGAAAACCCTAACAGAGAAGACATACTGACTAAAAGAAAATCACTTCATTTTTTGAGAGAATTGGACCCTGGAAGCCGAGATTGTCAGAAAATTTAACAAGATCGTAATATCCTAATTGATGAAAATTAAATTGCCGCATTGATACTAATCAAGTAAATTTGTTTTAATTGTGATAATTAAAGATGAAGTGATTTATACTAAATATAGGTGTATCTAAGTATGCTAGTCAGAAATAACCATTCACTACCTTATCATTAAATAGTCAGATAGATATATTTGCAAAAGACCCAGACAATTACTTTGTGTACACTATTTTTACACTTTCCACAGTTCCAATTCTATTGTTACGCTGCACACAACAATTCACAACAGAATGGATCTAATAAATTACTAGCTCCTAAAATACTGGAATAAACTATGATTATAAGTACTACAATAACTAATACAAAACAAACACGTATACATAAAAGTACATATTATTTCGTCACTCACAATTGAAAGTAATTCGCTGGACAATATGACTAACATAGTGATAAGTCAGCTTAAAGAAAAAAAAATTGCCCAAGTTATTGCTGTAATTTCTGGTAAGTACTACTTCATAATTTTAAGACAATCCTGTAAGTTATCTTTTTTTTAGCTTCAATATCAGCATTTGCATCAGGTAGCTTATGGGCTTTCCAATCACCCGCTATACCAAAGCTGATAGCAGAATATGGATTTACCATCGAGCAGCTGTCCTATTTCACAGTGATAGGTCCAGTAGCCCTGGTGTTAACTACGCCTATTTTTTGCAAATTAGGTGATAAAATCGGACGGAAATATACGTTATTGTTAACAGGATTAATCCACTTATCAGGCTGGTTAGCGGTAATCTTCGCTAAAAATATATGGATCTTTTACTTAAACAGAATCCTATTTGGTATGGGTGATGCATGCATTTACGCAATATTACCGGCTTACTTAGCGGAAATTACTACTGCTAGGATGCGAAATTTGTTTGGAAATATGCTGATGATATTCTCATTTTATGGGCAATTTTTTTCAAACTGTATCGGGTATTATTTCAGTATACCAACAACTGGAATGATAATGTTGGCAGTACCGCTATTATTCCTAACTTGCTTTACTTTCATGCCGGATACCCCATACTTTCTCGTTATGGTCAATAATACAGAGGGTGCTAAACGATCTCTACAGCAATTACGAGGGATCCAAAACGTAGATCTTGAATTGAAGCAAATCACCCAAGATGTCAACAGGCAGTTATCGGAATCGGGAAATTTGAAAGATTTATTCGCAATTAAGAGTAACAGAAAAGCTTTATTTATAGCGATATTTTCGAGAAGCGCTTATCAATTATCAGGATTCGTCGCGCTAGTTGCCTATTCACAATACGTATTTCAAGAAGCCGGTGGAACTATTCCAAATGGTATCTCTGCCATGATAGTATCTTTAATATTATGCGTAGTCATTATATTCGCTAACGTCATCAGCGATCAATTAGGACGGAAGAAATCCATGGTTATATCCTGCTCTGGTTGTGGAATCGCTCTTCTAGGGGAAGCCATTTATTTCTATCTTCAGAAAAACGATATCGTGGATTTGACGTCCATTAATTGGTTTCCTGTGGCTGCTTTAGTCTTCTATGCTCTCTGGTTTTGCGTCGGCCTCGGCATTGTTCCAACTTTAATTGCAGGTGAAATATTTTCTACTAGCATTAGAAAACATGCTACCAGTATAACTAATGTGGTTTTCGGAATCTACGCGTCCATTTTCACGAAAGTATTTCAACTGTTAATGACGGGTTATGGGTTGTGGGCTCCGTTTTTATTCTTTAGTGTTTGTCTCTTCATCCATGCGATAGCGTCGCACTTTATTATCTTAGAAACGAAAGCTAAAACGTTGGAAGATATTCAACAGATGCTGAAAGGGAATAAAAAATAAAAAAAATGTTTTTATAGTATTGTTTTGTTTATTAATGTAATAGATTAAGAAATAAAAGTGTGCTTAATATTAGTAACTACGGTTAAATTACAACTTCTATATCATTTAACAAACATCACTTGAAAATCTTGACACTATAAAAACACTAAAAAAGTCTATAGCATAGTAGTTTAAAGTAAAATTCCGAAAAGTCTGGAAAAGTCTTCAGAAACTATAAACCACCACTGCTTGGGTACTCCTCCAAACCTACCAATACCTTAAGCATAAAAGAGAGAAATTACACAATGGTTGGCTGTAGTGTCTAAATAATTACCGCCAAAAGCTAGTCCTTTATTCAATAATCAGTCATAGCAATGTTACACTTATACGGATAGCAAACATCTAGCCCTCTGGTTCTTTTTCTTCCACCACCTCTGGTAAGTGTGCTGTTTTAGGAAAGTATTTTTGAGTGTACACATTGGCCGAATTAAGTGTGGCAATATGAAAATCATTTTGAAAATTTGTATTTTGCTGCATATTTTACTTCAGCTAATTTTTGTCAACTTTATCGTGATCTCACCAATACTGACTGATCACATCTAGAACAATATTTAGAAGTTAATCAAGCCGTTGAAAAACTTTATGATACATTTTTCGTTATCTGGCAACAATCTGTACCTCTTTATAGAACATCCAGTAGATCTTATCCTCCATGGTTTACTACAACTGTAATATCTGCGTTGAAAGCTAAAGGAATACTACAGACCCAAGTAGAAAATCACAAAGAGTCTCTTTTATGCAAATGAATTTAAACGTCATTGAATTATCTGCAAAGGTCAAATATCTCTAGCCTATAACTGTTATATGGAAAAAGTTGGTGAATCAATTAGAAATAATCCTAGAGAACTATTTAAATTCATCAACCAAAAAAAAGGTAAAACAATAATACCGGGTACTTTAATCCATAATAATATTACCCTTGATTCTCCAAAAGACATTGTTAATGCGTTTGCTGATATCTTTTTGAAAACCTAAACTAACGTAACTTCCAGTTACGATTTACCTGATGTTTTTTCAAACAGATTACCCTTTAACCTTTCGGCTGTATCTGAGGATGAGCTCATAAAAATTATGGCCACTTTTCCGAATAACTACACCGCTGGTGATGGCAGTGTCCTTAATGTAATAATACATGACGCACGGTATGTCCTTGCTAAACATTTAAGGATTGTCATCGATGTAGCTATAAAGTCAGGTACTTTTCCTGATCGATGAAAGCGCGCAAGTATTAGTCCTGTTTACAAGAAAGGAAATGATTCAATGTTGAAGAATTATAGGCCCATATCAATTTTAAATAATTTCTCCAAAGTGTTTGAATAGATAATTTTTTCCTCGGTAATGATAAATATTTCCATGTATGTATCCCCTCATCAACACGGCTTTCTTTTTTGTCGATCGACCGTAACTAACCTGGTTTCAATTACTCAACATATTTCTCAGCATTTAGACAGGCATGGTCAGATGGATGTTATTTACACTGATGTCTTTGACTCTATTGATCACGGACTTCTTTTATTGAAGCTTAGTGCACTTGGAGTGTGCCCAAATTATCTAAACTTAATCGCTTCCTATCTCCGCAATCGACTTAATTACATATGTCCATTACAATGGATTTTGTTCCAATGAGTTTGCATCTACTTCAGGCATTCCTCAAGGGTCCAATCTAGGCCCCTTGCTGTTTCTTGTCTTTATCAATAATTTGCTGGATATGTTTGAATGTTCTGTTTTGGCTTATGCTGATGGCATACAGATTTACACTGCTATTTTTTCCGACATGGATATTGTCGATGTGCAGCACAATCTTGACGTTTTTGTTAACTGGTGCTTCGCAAATAAATTAAAGATTAACAGTTGTAAATGTTGCTCTGTTAGTTTATACTCGTAAACGCAAAATAATGCACTCCGTCTAGTCAATCAATAATGAGCCTTTTTAATGCCGAACCTAGATTTAGATTTCACATTCCCACTTTTTGCTCTTTCGCGTCACGAAAACTTGGATTTATAATGCGAACATCTAAGTACTTTAATGATCCTGATCTTCTTAAATCACTGTTTTTTGCTTTTGTTGTAAGTAGTCTTGAGTAGGCTTCTCCTGTTTGGTCACCTTACTATTTATTACCAGCTTTGTATTGAGCGACTGCAACGCCAATTTCTAAAATTTCTGTCATGTAATATTGATGGATCCTTCCCGCCTTGGGATATAGATTACCAACAGTTACTTATAAGATACAATTTTCAGTCTCTATCATCTCCGCGTGATGCGTATAGTGCTCGGTTTATTTGGAAATTGGTACATAGTATGGTTGATAGCTCATTTTTATTATCGCAACTTCAATTTCATGTTCCACGTCAGTCATGCAGATTCAGTTCCTCTTTATCTATTCCTTGTTCTAGGATAAATGTTTCGTTTAATTTCGCTTTGTACCACATGTCTCGACTGTCTAACTTGAGCCAGGATATTTTTCTTTGATTGTGTAATGATCGCATTGATATATTGTATCTATTCATTATCTGATGTTAAGTTTGTCTTTTTTTCTCTCTTTATTATTTATGTTGATTTACCTTTATAGTACTTCTATTTTAGTTTAGTTATTGAATTAATTATTTACGTTTTCATTGTTTTTTTAATAGTGTATTGTACTATACAGGGTGTCCGCGATATACAAAGCATGCATTTAATGGATGATGGCTACCACGATTTATTTCTCACGTCACAAACTTCGACGCATACTGTACAGCGGCAGCCGATGAGTGCAGGATTTACCCGACGATTACAGGCGTGTGTTCTCGCAAATGGGCAACACATCGAGCCTTTCCTGTAATACATTTTTCCCTGTCTCTCAAAAAGGTCTTTTTTAGGACCACCAATTTATCACAAATAAAAAAAAGAACTAAATTTTGTAGTAGCCTTTACGAAAGAGCTTAAAGCGCCCTAGCATAATTGCACTATTATTACATTGTTTTCATTTAATGCCACTTTCCCTCAGCTTAAATTTTCATTTACCAATCGAAAGCTACTATTAAACACGCCCTACACGCCCTAACTTCAACATAACATCGATTTTATTGTCATAACATTATAAAAAAACGCAGAGGTACCTGTTTTCTATTTACCGGATATTTTTAAAACGTATGGCCATTGACTTCGTGCGACATGGTACGATACAATTGGTGTAAGAGAAATGACACCACGCTTCAGTTTCAAAGTATTAAATAATTCGTTTTCGTCGTTGTTTTCAGTTATTTTCAACTCTAAATTTTTCATATGGATTTTTGGTTATTTAAAAAGAAATATGCATGAGTTTTCTTGTACAGTTTGACCAAATAAGTTTTTTTAGAAATAATTCTTTTTCTCGTTTACGCTTACAGATAGACCCATGGTGTATTAAATGTTTTTGTTTCTAAATCGTTATAGTTATCATCCCTTAACTGCATGCTTTGTATATCGTGGACACTCTGTATAAGTTTTATGTGACCCTATAAACGGTAACATCTTGTACTGTACAGCATTTTTTGTAATAGAAATGAAGTATATCATTCCAAAATCAATTGGCAAGATTTATATCCTCTGAGAATGCTTAAAGAGTTCTCTTCTAGGATCCTGAATGTACACAACCAGTTTTTTCATAAAGGGCATGTAACATCACTTCAAAACTTGATAGATAGATTTGGCAAGAAAATAAATTTCACATTATTGTAAGTGTTATTGAAGACCCACATAGAGGTATAGCAGACATTAGTTGTTTGCATAACCTTTTAGCAAAGAAGGTTGCCGGGTTTTTTTTGTGGTACCCTAACCATTCTGTGGCATACAAATGAACACTCATGAAAAAAAAATGTAAAGTAAAGGAAGGCAGCTTAGAGCATCCCTTTGAGGAAATCTTATTGGTTTAAGACATTCCAAGGTATTTCTTGTAAATTTCAATAAGAGTAAGGATCATATTAGAACTAAACAGAAACTGAAACAGAATAGCAACTGCAGCTTCTGCACACATTTTACAAGTGGTTCTATTAGAAAAACATGAGAAAAGTTTGTTTGAAATATATCATTGTTTGACCATAATTTTGGAAACCTTGTATAAAATTTACAAAATATAAACAGATTAACAGTAACTTTAAACCGTTCTCTACTCACCCCGTACCAAATCGAGAGTAAAAAAGTATCCTTACATGTTTTTTTGTTTTCTTTTTCTATTCCGTAATTTTGATTAGAATTGTTGGAAACCGATAAGGTGCGTAAACTAAAATCTGTAAAAGAAGCAAAGGAGCAAATATACTATCTTGAGTATACTTAACCAATCACCCTGTACTCGAAGATCTATTGTAAACTTAAATAGTAATAAAATCTTATATAATAATAACATTTTCTCATTGTAGTATAGCTATTTTAAGACGAAAAACACTTTTATCACATTATGCCAACAAAGTTTTATCGCAAACTTGGGGAATAAACATAATGCATTCTTGTAGCAAGCTTCCCGTTCAAAGAAGCATCTATATCACAACTACACAAAAAAAATGTTATGCATAGAAAGCATATTTAAAATAAACAAGATGTCTAATCAGAATAGAGATTGGTTCCAAATACTTGCAATAGTTTCAGGTAAACATATACAGAGATACATTTGCTTATCATTACCGCATTAATTCCAGCATCAATTTGTGGAATATCCGCTGGAACCTTATTTGCTTTTTCTTCGCCAGCAATACCAAAATTGATATCAGATTATGGTTTTACTATAGAAGAAGCGTCTTACTTCACGGTAATACCACCTATAGGTATGGTTATAGCTGCACCAATATTCTGCAAACTCGCCGACAAAATCGGACGCAAATATACTCTGCTAACAACAGGAACTTTACATGCTGTATCATGGATATTGACAGCTTTCGCGAAGACTATCTGGATTTTTTATTTATCAAGGTTATTTTATGGAATTGCAGACGCTGCGTTATTTGCGGCGTTACCTCCATATATTGCCGAAGTTAGTACACCTAAAATCAGAAGTTTATTCGGTAATGCTATGGTGGTGTCCATAGTTTTTGGACAATTTTTATCAAATTGCATTGGATTCTATTTTAGCATTCAAAATAGTGCGTTTATAATGTTAGCCATACCAGTTTTATTCCTCATAACTTTCTATTTCATGCCTGACACCCCATATTATCTAATTATGATCAATGATATAGATGCCGCCAAAAGATCGTTGCAAAAATTGCGTTATTGTAAAAACGTTGATGTCGAATTAAAACAATTAATTCAGGATGTTCACCGACAATTATCTGAGTCAGGTGCATTTAAGAATTTGTGGTTGATAGAAAGCAATCGAAAAGCTATAATCGTAGCGAATTTATGCAGATTTTTCCAGCAACTTTCAGGATTCGGTTCTTTAGTAGTTTATTCCCAATTAATTTTTCAAGAAGCTGGTTTAGGGATTTCTAACGGAGTTGCATCTATGATTGTTTCGGGTATTCTAGCTTTTATTAATTTATTTGCCAACTTTATCAGTGACAGAATTGGTCGTAAGACGTCGATGATAATATCCTGTTCCGGTTGTGGAATTATGTTATTAGGAGAAGCTGTTTACTTCTACTTACAAGCCAATACTGTTGTAGATCTTGCACCTATAAATTGGTTCCCTGTTGTTGCGTTGGTTGGTTATACCTGTATATTCTGCGTCGGCCTTGGTGTGGTCCCAACTTTAATGTTGGGAGAAATTTTCTCCACCAGCATTAGAAAGCATGCAGCAACTGTTAGTAATATGGCGTTCGGGATATACGTTTGTATCTTGACGAAAATGTTTCAATTAATGATGTCATCATTTGGATTATGGGTACCTTTTCTTATGTTTAGTTTATGTTGCTTTGTAAGTTCTGTAATATCCTACTTCATAGTGCTAGAGACTAAAGGTAAAACATTAGAGCAAATTCAGCAAATGTTAAAAGGAAATCTTAAATAAAATATTTATTTTGAGTAAAGTGTTTTCCATTTAACTAATGTTACGCACGAAAGATAAAACAAGCATTATAAATTTTAAATAAGCTTCGCGTTCATGCATTGTTACTGTAGACAATTATATCTCTGATTTAATGCAATGTATGTAATTTCAACAGAAGTAAAACCTTATATCAATGTTAACATTAGAAAAAGTTTATCGTAACTTGTAATGTTATCTTTCTAGAAGCAAATTGGTCTAAAACGTAAAGATTCCGACCTATGACTAAAATTGCGTAATTATTTGCAATTAGGTTTAATTTATAAAAGCAAACTTATCGTCCTCCATGCATTAAGATATTAACGATGGGTGAAATTACATTGACCACTATATCGAGAAATGAGAAAGATGAAAAAACGTCCCATCCTGAAGTGCAACAGGGTTCTGAATGGCCACAAATATTTGCCGTGTTTGTTGGTAAGTGGATGCTACCAAATATTTATTTTCTTATCTTTTTTTATTAGCGCTATTAATATCTTACATAATTCGGCCAGAGTTGTTGTTAATTGCTTTGTTGGCAATTAGTTTCTGAAATAAAATTAAATGGAAATCATCATGACATATGACGTCATATTAGATAGTTAAAACTTGACATCTGTACAAATAGGTTATCTTATCGTTTTGGCGCAGTAAAATTATCTTCTCTTTCACAGGATTGCACTTGTCAGCAGCAGATGTTACCGGTTACGTGTATTTTAATTTTTCGTCTTCAATACTCAATGCATGCAAATTATTTATATGCATACTACAAAGGTGTATATTTGCTGATAAAATAAGTGCAATATCTTATCTAAATTGAAGTATGTGAATGAATTATCTGCACCCCAAGCACCTACCGTGTTATGCCCAATCAAAGCATAAATAGTGCAAGATTTAGGAGCAGATTTTGTGAGAAATAACATATTGAATAAGAAGAAGTCAGACGCAGTCTACGTGGTAACCAAGAAAGTGCAAAATTCTAATCTTTGACATCTCAAAACGTACTAAACCTGTTCTGTAAACCACATCTAAAAGTACGAAAATTCTGAAATCAATCAATTAATTAATTCCAAGTGTAAATTAATCAACCTAAGCGACACCAACAATAATCCAACTCCAAATAAGCTTTGTGATCATGCAAGCATATTAATCGGCACTAATCAAATAATTTTTAAAATCTACAATTGCTGGCTAAAAAAATGGAAGCCAAAAGTCTGACAACTAAACGCGGCATTTTACGTCATACCAGTTTGGTCGTCAACTCCTACTTCTTTTTTTTTAGGGAAAAATTAGTTTTGATTAAGTTTTTTGGGTCTTTTACTTTTAATATCACTAGCTTTTACATGAATTCTTTTTGTACTCCCAACATGAAGATTGTCGCTAGCAAGAGTCTCAGCAGATACTCATAGTAAGTAGGCAAAATTGCACATTGTCAGTCCATTCTATGTACACATGCAAATAAGTTGGAGGCAATTACTTGTATGAAAAAAAAACCAAGGTAAATCTTTTCCCGAATATTCTGCACTGACACTAACACTATGAGCACTGGTGCTAAGCGCTAATCAACGAGAAGATTCATCAAGAACCTACAATTCCAGTCCAAGCTTCAAGTAAGATGTTGCAAATTGTTGGAATATTTTGCTACAGAACTAATTTCTTCCAAAGAATTTGTTTGAGTAAGATTGAAGTAACAACATAATGATTATAAATAATGTATAGCAATTTCCTGGCCCTCAAATCTTAGTCAATATATTGGTGTAGACTATTCTGGAAGCAAGCAAAATTTTCAAGTGGCATAACTTGAAAAGAAGTCCACTGCACTGGACCAGGATAGGGCACCGTGGGTCAGTATAGGTCGAACAAACGTCACGTAGATCATCAGTTTTATTCTGAGGCTCAGAGAGCTCTTGTGACAGACTTGTGTGGAGCGGATGTAGGACAGACCTCGCGCGAGGGAATTTAGATACGGTCTCCAAGAAGTGTCTAAAAATCAGTTTGGTATCGAGGACGAGCGCCAGATACCTAACATGGGGGCGCCAGGGAAGGCGCTGGCCCTCAATAGATATCGTTGTTGGAGGAGGGTTGCGTTTTCTGGATAACCGTATTGCCTCATACTTGAGGGAATTCACTTGGAGGCACCATTGGTAGGACCAGTCGAGTATCAGGTCGACAGAGCTTTGGAGTCGGCAGCAGACTACCGCGTCGTTGCTCCAAGTCGTATAGAGGGCCGTGTCATCGGCGTATATCGCTAGCTTGGTGTGAGGCAGACGGGGAATATCCGAGGTGTAGAGGATGAACAACTCAGGCCCCAAAAGAGAACCCTGCGGAACGCCAGCTCCCACTGGCCTGTGGACAGAGAACACCCCATCTTGTTTTACACGAAAAGTCCTACAAGAAAGGTAGGACTGAATCAGGGCCACCAGGTCCGGGTTGATGCCAAAGCTCGCTATCTTGAGATGCCATACTGAATCAAAGGCGTGAGAGTAGTCTAAAAAGACAGCGCCAGTCGACTGCCGTTGCTCAAGAGCATCCCGCACCTCCTCCGTGAGGCGAAGCAGCTGAAAGTCGATCGACAGACCCAGACGAAAGCCAAATTGCTTGTCTGGGAGGATGTTGGCTTCGCTAACAGCGTCACGAAGTCGTTCTAGCACAGCTGCCTCTACTATCTTTGAGAGGTTGGATAGCAGGCTGATGGGTCTGTAGCTGGAGGGGTTTTTCGGATCTTTGCGGAGCTTCATGAGCATGACGACGTCGGCTCTGTTCCAGTTGGACGGGAAGGTTCTGAATTTCAGTATGGCATCGAGGATAGTGACTAGAACATCTATGGCATTTGACGGCAATCGTTCTAAGGCGGTATTCGCAATGCCGTCTTTACCAAAGGCTTTACCGTTCCTCCGGACACTGATGTGCCTGAGGACCTCGTCTCTACCCACAGGAGGGGGGAGCTCACCCTGTTCGAAGGGAATATTATTGACAACAAGGCCAACCTCGCGGTGTAAAGGGCCGAAACGAGGTTGGTCAGCGATACCAGCAAAGACATCCTGTAAATGTCGGCGAAAACCTCAGCCTTCCCCTCGGAGGAACGAGCGTCACCATTGGGTCCCCAGAGCGGACCACTTTCCTGGTTCAGTAATCCGAGAGATTCTCAAAATTTGTGGTTGATGATGACGAGAAGCAAACCATCCATCTGAATAGTTTCATAGGGGAAAGCATTACCATAGTAGGTCGCTTATGCAAGTCCGCGATTATACATATTTAATCCTACCTGGTAAAGATGTTAAAAATGAGGAACTGCTTCGTCGTGTACTTGACTGGCAAGCAAACCAAATCTTCAGAACACCAAAGAAATTTAAAGAAAATTCTGCAGCAAAGGGATACTGAAATCTCTGAATGGATCGAGATTTCATGACAAGTTATAATTGTAGGAAAGCACTGATGGCTAGTGTGGGTGCAAATAAAACTACTGCCAGAAGTAATAATTCAATTGTCAATTTTGATAACAGATCAGCCCATGTTAGATAGTAAAGTGGGATATTTTGCTATACGTTTTCATCCTTATCTATTAAGCCCAATAGGACAGATTTGTTAACAAAAGCACACAGAAAAGTACGATTATACAATGTTATTGTTATATTTAATAATGTTCTTATGAATTTTACTAATAATAACTTTTATTTTCAGCTGCATTAACTTCGCTGAATAACTCCATCCTGTACAACTGGACGTCTCCAGCAATTCCCATTCTTATATCGTCAGACGAGTATGAGGACATCAGCATAGATGCAGCTTCCTACTTGACAGTAATACCTCCAGTAGTTAGCATCTTATCAGCACCAATGCAAGGGTTCTTACTAGATCGCTTTGGCAGGAAAATAACACTGCATGTATCAGGAATATTTCACGTCGCCGCATGGATTTGTATAATCTTCAGCAAGTCGCTGTACGTCTTGTATTTTTCCCGCGTGTTATTTGGACTGGCAAACTCGGCTATGTTCACGATATTACCAATTTATATCTCCGAAGTGACCACGCCAAAAGTTCGGGGGAGATGGGGGAACCTAATGGCCTTCTTCATGTATTTCGGACAATTTATTACTAATGCCATCGGTTATTTCTTCAGTATTAAGATCGCAGCCTGCATATTTATTTCCACCCCGATTATGTTTATGATTTTATTCGCATTATGTCCTGAAACGCCGTATTTTTACCTATCCAAGAATAAACCTGAATTAGCAGAAAATTCCTTAAAGAAATTAAGACGACTGGAGGATGTTAGCAAAGAATTTTCACAACTAAATGATGACCTGAAGAGGCAGCTTTCTGAAACGGGAACCTTTAAAGACTGTATTATGATACCAAGTAATAGGAAAGCTATTTTAATAGTGGGAATGGCGAGGGCTTTGCAACAATATACTGGAATTTCCAGCTTTGCAGCTTATAACCAATATATTTTTCAAGAAGCGGGAACATCTTTAGATAAGGGGTATTCGAGTATGATCTATGCTTTATCTCTGACTGTAAGCAGTTTTGTCGCTTTAATGGTGATAGATAAATTAGGAAGAAAAAGACCAATGGTTTTCTCGTGCTTTTGTTGCTTCTTAGTGTTGGGAGCAGAAGCTACATATTTCTACTTAAAGGATTACAATATTGTGGATGTGTCCTCAATATCATGGCTGCCAGTCGTTGGCATGGTTTCATACGTGGTTGTCTTCTCGTTTGGGCTCAGTTTGATCCCAATTTTACTACTTGGTGAATTATTTTCGACGAGTATCAGAAGTAAAGCTGGAACTATAATTACTATATTAAGCTCTACTTACATGACATCTATGAACAAGATTTTCCAAGTGCTGATGACCAATTATGGATTGATGGCTCCATTTATTCTTTTCACAGTATGTGCTTTCATGGGAATATTTTTGTCGTATTTCTTTGTACCTGAAACAAAAGGAAAAACTTTAGAGGAAATTCAACAAATGCTGAAAAAGAATGACAAGCCTACTTAGAAGATTTATATCGTGGATAAAAACAAGGACTAAAATACTTTGATGAGTGCAGTGGAATGACGAGACTGCAATCTAGTAAAATCTAAGACTGATCTACGAGAATAAATCATGTTTAGTATAAAAAAACAAATTAATGAATTATTTTCTGTTAATAAAAATATTTATTTGTGCAGTACCTAAGTCTTGTTTTATTTTTTCCTGAGACGATAGTTTTAAAACCGGTATCAAAGCAAACATTTTTTTCTTATTTTTATTACTAATATAACAGGTAAGCCAATACTGCTCCAGCCAATGACCACATTTACCGCAGTTATTTCAAGAAACAAGAAATTTATATAAACATATTTATTATATTCTTAGCGTGAGTACAACTCTTCTATCGCGTATTATCAATTAAATCTCTAATAGATTAATTTGTAACCGTTGGGTGACATTACTAAGGTGTTCTTGTTGCTCAGAAGTGTATGTAAATTATATTGAACTACTTTTATTTTAAATATTCATAATACAACTCAAGGTTATTCATATGTATGTAACTCTATACATGATCTAATTTTATTTAAAATCTCTTTAACAATGAGTGAAGGTGTTGTTATTGCTAGTGACAATAGTGACGCTAAAGTTAAGAAAAAATCATACAGTGATTGGAAACAAATTCGCGCAATTTTTGCAGGTACCTCTTATCTTCATATTGAAATTATGTACTTATGTACATACATAATGTATTCCTAGATATTACTCATTTATTTGTCTTATTAATTAGTAATAATTCATCAATTTAGATTTAGATTTGGGAATGTTATTTCTTTCTTATTCTGTATATAACTATCTATGAACATAAACAAGGTTGCAAAAAAAGTAGGGCAACTTATAATTATTTAATGGAGTAATCACACCAAAATATGAGCTCAAATAGTTGCTGATACATACAATGCGTTGATTGTTTGAGAACGTGACAACTAATAAGGTAATTGGATAGAACTTGAATTTGATGAGCGAAGCAAACAATCACAAAATGATGGTCTATTTTTTAATTATGTAAAACAGTAGTGAATGAGAGAAATTAAGAAAATAATCTAAGGCATTCGCGGCATGAAAAGACACTATCGCGACAATTGTTCTTGACTTGTGTAAACATTTAATAATTTAATTACATAAATACAGAGATGTTTATAAACATTCAGATATGTTCCGGTAATCACAAAATTATTGGCAAACAATTTGTGTAATATTTACGTATGTGCATGTCAACGTGACGTTATCTGACTACTATACTACTATTAAAGCACATTTTTTCGAGAGTTGCAATTAACGTGTAGAATATATCTGACAGCTGTCAAACCAGTGACGAAAATAAAAAAATTGCTCTCCTCACAGAATTACAGTAGAATACACAAAATGTCCTTAAATGTCGCATTTCATGTTCTTTGATTTCTGGGTAATAATCATGTAATAATATTAGCAACAGTTCCAAGTATAGCTATCAAAATAGAAAAAATACTATTTTTTTGTTATATATTTTTAGCTGATTTTTGCAATTTGGAGCTGATGTAACCACCGATATAGTTCTGACAGCTGTCAAATTCGAAACCATCGGAACAATTTCAGGTGTTTAATTAGTTCTAAAAAGTCACCAATGCACTTGCAAATAATAAACAAATTATTATAGATGAATGTTCTAATGGTCGTACTGTCTTCGCGTTTTGGTGTTTTTACAGACCTATTCGAGATTAGAGACTAGGTTTAATTGAAGGGTGTTATTGATCTGCGAGCTACTGGTTTATTGTGCCCCCTTTTATGAGCTATAAGAAGCTAACGTTTTTCTGCACTTATAACACCGCATCCAGTCTAAGAGCTTTCATAAAGTGCAATAGAGGTAGATGGTTAAAAAAAAATAGGATTTGATTTGAGGGTGATGTTGCTCTGTGACCCGATGATCTATTGTGCCCTCCTCCCCTCCCCCTACATGAGCTATAGGTTGCTGTAATGGTTTCAGAGAAAGTATTTCTCATTCGTCTATGATGTTTTTACTGCAGTGGTTGGTAGAAATTTCTGTAATTGTGGTGCAGTTTCCAGCATCTTCCACCCCGCAGAACCTCCACTCCCTATTCTCGTTGCTGTTCTAGGGTATCCTGGTATCCAGCTTAGTGCAAGTCTGCTTCCTTTGTCAGAGGCTATTCAGTCTTTCAAGAATTTCCAGACTAATTTTGAGTTAATGATGTTAGAGCTCAGTGCCGCTATTCCTAACTATCGAAGAAAAATGCAATGCTTTCCTTCCAGTAGTTCCTGTCAAGGTTCATTTGAGCACATCTTACAACTCCATTTATCGCTGCTTGAGTACGTTCCCATTGATTCATACAGACCTGTGATTTGCGGCTACAATCTATTGAGTTAATATCACGGCATGTGGACTTCTTCATAAATATTGAAACTTTATTATAGTTGGTACTTAATGTCGCTTGGGGCTCTGTCGTGGCTCTGTCTGATCCCGTCAGTAAATTTGTCAACTGTCAGCTTTGTATATAGCTTTTGACAGACTTATATAGCGTAACAAGATTTAAGTTTGTTTACGAATTTAGAGTTTGGAATAGTTAGTTTATTAGTGCAAAATGGTGCTTCGATGTTGTGTTGCAAATTGCACCAACTCCAGTAAAGAGCAGA